>QAXH01002987.1:0-24572 GCA_004335635.1 Chloromonas sp. AAM2 | reverse complement strand
CCTCCCTCCCCCCCCCGCCCCGCCCCACCAGCCGACGACCGCTGCTGCTGCCCCTGCTGCTGCGTGTGCTGCTGCACAACTGCAAGGTACAGCTCCCGCTGCACATCGCTCCACTCAGCCATGTACGGGACCGAAGGGTCCGGGGACGGCCCACGCCTCGACGCCCCTTCCGCTTCACCCTCATCCTCCTTACTCTCACTCCCACTCTCACTCCCACTCTCACTCCCACTGTCCAGCAAGCCGTTACTTCCAGCTGACTCGGCGCTGCCTGGAAGCTGCCAGCTGGCACTGGAGCGGTCCGGGAGCGTCCAGCTGCTGCCTGACTGGAAGTCGGCTGGCTGGTGGTTGCTGCTGTCGGTTGGAAACTGCCACACATGGTCCACTTCGGTTCCATAAAAGTCTTCATCGCTGAGTGTTTCCTGGATTGGCACGGGGAAGGGCTTGAGGAAGCCCAGCACACGCCCGCCCCTGCCCAAACGGGAACCGAGGCGGAAGTCCGTGAGTTGATGCCATGCAATTTCCAAATCCCTGCACAGACAAACAATGACAAAGACATTATGATGAGTGACAATGCATACCACCGGCAGCCAGGCTTGCAGCATATGACACACACACGTGCGCTTTCTGCTCCATCCCAAATCTCCAACCAAGGCGATAGCACAAGCTGCCAGGACTGTGCAAAAACTTCCTGAAATACCCTGTAACCACCAATACCATCTTCTGAATGCAACACCAACCACCCGAACCAGCTCATGTGCCAGGCAACGTGGTCAGGATGCAAAGCACATCACCCATACGCCCAAGGATTGAACACACGCCATGTATCAGGCACCTCCCAGAGATGACCACCCAGGCCTGCACAGCCCACAGCACGGTTCTGACGGTCCTCTGGGGTTCTCACACCAGAACATATCCTTACTGCTCACGTCCTCAAGCGCAACCAATGTGCACAGTAGTCACTGATTCATAATCATCAACATCATTACATAGCTTATCATGGTTCAACCGACGGTACTACAGGACCAACCAGCTAGGCGCCCAACATTCCCATCCTAAGCAAAGCATGGGCATGATGCCCCCAAAAATTATGCACATGCAAGGTTCAGGGTCCTCTGAAAGGTCTGTTTCGGAGCCAGAAAAGGGAAAAGCGGTTGCTGGGTTGGCAAGCCCAGTCATTGCCCGCTGGCATCGGCCTTGCGATTGCCTGAACGCAAACCACCTGACTCACACGTCCCGTGATTGTGCACCCTGTATCAAGGCGAGAACCGAGGCCTGTCACACGAGTGCCCAGCCCACTTGCCTGTTGCGTGCCAGCATGATGCCATCGGTCAGCACCGCCATGTGCGGCTGCAGGGCCAGGGCCTTCATGTGCGAGTAGCGCTTCTTGCGCCTCTTCTTGCCGTTGGGACCGATTGTGAACCCAGCAGCACTGCAGAGCGTATGGTTCGTTGCCAGACACTCACATCACAAGCTACAAGTAAGACGCACTTCTAAATGGCAACCATGCCTCATGCATGCGAACAAGTGACTGAGCCAGTGTGTGCAGATAGTGCACAATGCATGACTGCGTGGCCACTGCCGTATACTTTGTAACGTGCAGTGTGAATGTTTTCTTGTCCCACCTGGGTTTCTTGCCCTGCGACCTGAGCTCCCTCATCTGACCAAATGTCAGTTCATCCTCACTCTCCCTGTAGGCAGAATGTCATCATGCATGTGAGGTCTGTGGACAAGTCTGTGTGGCAACAACTCAGCGCTCTAAGGGTCAGTGCCTAGAAACAGTCACACGCAGAACCCCGCACTGTGACGGATTCATCTCAGAGGACGGCTTGAAACATGCCATGCGCCCGGGAGGAGCCAAGTCAGGCAACTTGATCACAGTGGCCCCGGTAATCGTGACTGCAACAACTGCCTGCGCACAGCCATGGATGACACGATTGCCGGTGGCCTACCTGCATAGCACTGTAAACGCTACATCTGTTGAGCAAGGCCCAGGGAAGCCATGTAACAAGGTATGCTTCAGTGCCCCCGCCTGCAGGCCACGTGACAACAACAACATGGACGCTGGTGTCATCCCCTTACCTGCGCAGTCTGCCCATGCGCGTGTCTGCCCTGTCCCGCCTGCGCAGAAGGCGCTGCAGCGGCATGGTGAGGCCGTCCGAGGGCCCGGGCGCCACCCGCGCCTGCAGCATGGCCAGCTGCGCGGGATGGAAGGTGTCCTCAGCCACATTCACCTCCCAGGCGGAACACGGGGTGGCGCTGCGGGGCAGGGAACGGGCGGCAGAGGGGGTCAGACAACCGGGCTCATGCACCAGTGGTGCCGCAAGACAAGCGCTGGGCAGAGAGGGTCAGACAACCGGGCTCATGCACCAGTGGTGCCGCAAGACAAGCACTGGGCAGAAAGGGTCAGACAACCGGGGAACCATTCAAGCTGTAAGTTCTAGCAGCTCGGCAGGAGCTTATGATTCCAGGTCGGTGCTACTCAAGATGTCAGCAGGTGTGTCGGGACATCAGACATCTCTTGCTGAAATGTAAGCTCCAGCATGTACTGCTTTCCTCACGCGATCACTTTTGAGAGCGAATTTTGGATATCAGAATGCAAGGACTTGCTACGCTGCCAGAGACGAAGGCATGGAAAGACAGAGCCAGCCAGTCCAGAACCCTTGTTGTTGCCGCTGCTGTGACTCAAGTATCTGCCCCACATTAAAATGGTCATGCCAGTCACTGCCTGGCGCATACACTGCAATCAAACCATTCTGACATGCCATCACTGTTGCCACTGCCATCAGATATTTTGCCGTCCAAACTGCGTGCTGCTGCCTCTTGTCTGCTCCGCGCCCTCCACAACAAGAGGATTGCCTGGTTCGCTGTGTTGCTTGGTCCGAACATGAGCTGTGCGGCTGCCCTGCTCTGCGGCGCTGCTATGCATCACATGACACTGCCACGCGAACCCTGACACTCACTCCATCAACGATTGAGCCAGGCCAGCATGCTCCTTGGCAGCCTCGCTGACAATCCATACAAGCTTAGAACCGCTCAAGTTCAGCAGCTTAGCGACCTGTGCATGGCAAGCGATGGGCTAGCAGGTGAGCATGCATACCCTAGCAGTTGAGGCATTACTGTTCCAGCTCTTTGAGTCTGTGTACACATGCTGGGCGTGAGCTTGGCAGTTCACGCCCACGCACCTTCTCTGTGCCTTTCGGCTCATCTGCCACAACAACGTAAATTAATCGCTGGCGCTTGACGTCAAATAGGACCATCAGATCGTCGGCCACCTCCACATGGGTGGTGGCCGGGATCACGGAGGGCCTTTGAGGCTTGGAACGTGGCTTGGTGCCCTGTATGCATGGAAGACGAGTCATTCATGCAAGCATTCTGTGGCCATGGCATGTCCCTAGACTGGCTGGGCATCCACTCAACCAAGCCCAGCTTAGAGCCAATACCTCCATTGCGGTAGCGCAGCCAGCCCTTTGAGGGCTTTTGATGGACAACTATCCAGCTGGGCAACTGATACACACCACAGCTACCTACCGACACTCCGGGACGCAGCCGAACAAAGCGGGCAGCTGCAGCAGCCACATAGGCCATGGAAATGCAATCCGCACCTTCGCAGGCGCCTTGCCGGCGGACTGGGAGCGTGTCTCGCGAGGCGAGGACGCTTTTTCTGCTCGAGGTTCATCAGTAGCCCCAACAATGGCTCCCACAGGGAAAGTCCATGATTGCTTAAAGCTCGCTAGCCATTCGGGTAGTCCTCTGCAGATGACACGCCTTGAAGCACGCTCAAGCGCGCCGCTCGAGGCCACACGCAATGCGGCTGGCCCCGAAGCGCCAGCTGCCTGATGGCCAAACGTTGATGCAGAGCAAAAGCTCATGGCTCTTATTATAAATAAGGAAGGGCTGTTGGCACACTGCCGGATGACATGGCACTCGGCCCTAAAGATCGCAGTATGCTATAGTGAGCTGTAGCGCCTCTTCCTAACTTGAACTGTTATCCTAATCCAGCGTTGAGTCGTTCCCGGAGTCGTCTCCGATTCGGGGTTGAGAAACGGTTTGTAACCAACCAAATGCCACAACTGGCTCAAATGGAGTCTGAGCAAGCATGCCCTGCGCCAAGCAATGAGGACCATGTGACTCTCTGCTGGCTGACAGTGAGATGGAGGGCTCGGACAGGCAGCTGCTGCACGAGGCGCTGGACCTGGCCTCGCGTCTGTGTTCGATCCTACGAGGTCTATGTGACAAGGCGGGAGTGGAGTTCCCGGAGCCCGGCATACGGACGCAGCATGCAGGTCACACGCAAGGTGCGCTAGTCGCTCCTAACACTAACGCGCTGCGCTTGTAAACATGATTTCACATAACAGGCACGCCTGAACGCTTCCTGTGCAGATGCTGGTGAGAGGGCTGGTGGTGACGAGGCCGGGCAGGAAAGGCCCAGCACAGGTGCACATCAAAAGCCCAGTCTCTTGGCCACCCAGGGACAGCCCCCACCACAGCCTGCTGGTGGTAAAATGGCTGAAACTGTCCAAGCAATGCCGCAAGGCGCAGAGCATGCAGCCACGCAGCAGTTTTCAGATGGCTTTATTCCTTTACACTCAGACACAGGACTGGAGCAGGTGCAGGAGGAGGAAGGTCTGCAGGAGCAGCAAGCTGAGAGCCCAGCTGGTGGCAGTGCATTGCCAGCCGGCTCAGCTGGCGCAGATTCAACTGACAAGGGCGCAAAGGCAGATGAAGAGGAGGGTCAAGTGCTAGACGAGGAGGGCGAGGCAGAAATGCAGGAGGGCTTTCAATACAGCTACTTGCTTCAAGGTGAACTGCAGCTTGGGTGCATACCAACACTAAGCTACACTGACACCATCAGTCAGTTTTCATTTTGAGACACGGTCTTGCATAAATCCAGCAATTGTGTCAACACAGGCCTGGATATCAGGTTAATGAAAGTAGAAGTCTGCCCGCTCCAGTTGCCACAACACACAAGCAAACCCAACCACGCACATGTTTTAAACCTGTGTAGCAGCTGAACACAAAGACGGAAGGGAGGCAGCCTCAATAGTTTCTTCAGACACGCAGTAGCTGGTCAAGCGCTATCAGGCGGCACTATCTGGATCTTCTAGACGGCCCCGAACACATCATGCACATACTTTGCTCAAGTTGGACTGTTGGCAGCGCATGCTGCGAAACCACAGCCAGATTAAGACGAGGCGGCATTGCTATCTTGCGTGCAGAAGAAGCGCCCCGACTGATCACAAACGTGCCTGAGGTTCTGGCCGAGGAAGCAGGGACCCTGGAAGAGTGAGTACACTGAACAGAAGAGTTAGCCTCCTGTCTGACCAACATGTGGCCATCTTGTTGAATCCCAAGCACAAATCAGATGTGCACCGGTCGTGTGAGGGGTCAAGATGGCCTGGTACTAGGCTTTAACCATTTGCTGCAAGCCAACCCAGCTTAATGATAATAATCACATGCGGGGAGGGAGTCCACCCCGTCTAACCTACATGTGAAGGGGATTATGACACGCCGCGATAGTAGTGGTAAAGATATTTACATTTGCAGGGCGGCTGTTACATCGCTTGTACTGTTAACGCCAGAGCGCACGTTGACTTCCTGTACAACACCATCGCTTGCTTGCAGTTGGTATGATCTCCTACGTCATCCCAGGGACCTGCAGCGCATGCGCAAGGCCATATTCAGGCAGTTCCTGCCGCCTATCCAGCCCCCTCCAACCTCTGGCTTCTTCAACGGCGCCCCAGACCCTTTGACCGAGGAAGTATACCTGGCAGCTGTTGAATCCGATGACTACGCTACCGATGACGAATATGAGGTTGATGACGGTCAGATGGACTTGGATTCGCAAGTTATTCCGCTGCGTCGGCGCATCCCAGAAGCCGAGGGACTTAAAGAGCCTAGCACACTAGGAGACGATGGGGATGATAGCGAGGCAGAGGGAGAGGGAGAGGAGACATTGAGTAGTGGGGAGGCGGGTGAAGGAGAGGAGGGGCGGGAAAGGGACTGGCAGCAGGAGCTGGAGCGGCTGAGGCAACGGCGGGCTGGTGCGGCGGCTGCAGGCGGTGGGGGTCAGCTGCTGCAGGAGCCGGGCGATGCTGCAACCATTATGCAGGTGAGCTGGGCTGTTAACCAACTCGAAACAGGATCCGGGACAAGCCTGATTACGAGCTGGGTTGGTTGCATCCAAGTGCAAAAGACAGGCCTTGCACAAGCACTGAACTTGCATACAAAGTCTGGATAGCTTGGGTTGGAGGTGTGTTAGGCAGCAGTTCAGCTCAGGCCAGCAACCAGCTTCCCCAAAACCATGGCAGACCGGACCGCATGGCAAACAAAGGCCGTGTTGCAGCCATGCTAGCTTGAATTTCAGATATTGAAGTGTTTTTGAATTTCCTGGTAGCAACAAACAACAGGCTTGCTGCTGGTGAAGGTCATTGTAACAGCAACGAACCCCACAACAATAGTAGCCTACTGGCGCATCTTCCTGTGCAGGAGCTGGGCACAGTGTGGGACCGGGTGTGGCGGGTGGTGACAGGCAGTCCGCTGGAGGACAGGTCGGCTGCGGCGCAGGAGCTGGCCAGGCGACTGCTGGGCAACGCATTCTCAAGTGCGTGGCAGGGAGGCAAACGTGTGGGCATGACACTGACCTTGCCTCACAATCATTTCTTGTACCCGTCACAGCTACAGCTGGCGAGAGGGATGCTGTCCTCGCCTCTTGCAGCCAATTCTGCTAGCTACTTGCATCGTCGACGTGGTAGCTACCCTTGGCCTGGTAAGAACGTGGCCGGCCTCGTTTCGTTGCCTTGGTGGCCGGCCTCTTTTGTTTGTTGCATCTGACTTTGAGCCCAAGCGCTGATTAGTATCTCCGCCGGCCAGCAAGCATGCTCGCCCATGTCCTCATGCCCACGCAGGTCCAGACGCTTCCCTGGGCAGCCTGGAGCGCAAACTACGAGCAAAGCAACTCATCGCCGTGCTTACCGGTGCTGCTGAAGTCATGGAGCAGGTAGCAGCCACATGGGTGGCCAAAGAGCAGCCTCGCTTAGCAGCCCAAGCCTGGGCCATCTGGCATGCAGGACGGGTAGTGCATGAGGCAACTACGCTGGGCCAGGGCCTGGGTGGGCCCCAGGCAAAGCAGCACAGGTGATGACGGGAATGGGGGGGGGCGCACTCGGACTTGGCACCAGCAGTCCTGTGCAATGCGAGTCAGGTGATGTTGCATATAGAGCTTGAGCCATCTTTTGTGCGACTTGTCAGACAATACCAAGGTGAACAGACACTCACTCACTCACTCACTCACTCACTCACTCACTCACTCACTCACTCTTTCTCACTCACAGTGGCCTTCAGCGGTGGCAGTGGGAGATTCAGCACCATGCGGACCTAGTGGTCACATTGGTGCATAAGCTGGTGCAGGCGCACATGTCCGCACCTGGTCTGTTCAACAAGAATAAGAGCAGGTAAGGCATTGATCAAGAGCAGGTCAATCGGCGAACACCGAACTCGTGTTTGTCAGTCATCGTGCACTCAAACATTCTGTGCCCAGAGCACAACAGTACGGCCCATTGTGCAGTTAACTCTTGCAGCTTTGGCAAGAGCATGGCACAGTGGGCAGATGTAAAAGGGAGTTGTGCTTGAAGCTGGGATTGGCCAAATAGCTTGTACAGCTGTTGATAGCTCCATTTGTTTTCCGCTTAGCTTGTGCTTGAAGACAGATCTTTTTAAATTACAGCGAGCCATGCCTCTGGCTTGCCACTTCACGCAACCTTGGGCTGTTATTCTGCGATAGGTTCTTGGCGTGTTTTACAAACGACTTTGCTTGCGCACGCTGCTTGTTTTAACCGTCTTTTTCAATCTCCGTGCTGTTAAACCATTGTTACATGTACCTGCACCTGTTGCAGCCTTGTTGGCAGCGCAGTGGAGCCCACACTTCACGAAATCCTGGAGAACCGTTTCAAGGTGCAGCTAGCGTCCCAGCCTGATGAGCCTGAGCAGGCCCCTGCGGGTACTGAGCTCTCAGCGCCGCCCCGGCAGCCTGCACAGCCAACTGAGCCTAAGACTGCATCAAGGCAAGAAGGTGCGTACTGCTGGCTCCACTATGCCGACTGTCTGTGCATGTGGCATTTTGTCCCGTACATCCAGCTGACGTGGCACAAAACGAAGACTGATGATATTGGGACTAAACACTACCGTACTGCTCCAAACCAGTTCGCGTGCTTCACTAGTTTGCGTCCCGAAAATGAGACTGAATTTACTTTTGCGTTTTTAGTTTTTGCGTCTTGTGCGCCAAAACAGGCTTGTTTTGCGTTCTATGTTTTTGCGTCTTTTATTTCGCTTTCTTATTTTGCGTAGGCCATCAACCTGTTACACCACACACCACAGCTGCCACGCACGAGCACACTGCATCTGACACCTATCATTGAGGTGTCAAGTGACTCCTACACACTGTCACTGTTACACCAAAGTCCCAATACCGAATACGGGAGTCTTGCAGCCCAGTTGGCTCTGCCCCTTAGGAGCAGTGGCCACTGGCGGCTTAGGGACATTCATGTTTGCGTGCTTAACTAGTTTGCCTCTGAGGTGGCCAAAACAGAAAATACAGCAGAAAGGTTTTGCGTGACGGTTTGGGCTCTTTTCTGCTCCAAACTAGTTTGCGAATGCCCGAAACCCCCACGCAAACAGTTTGGAGCAGTGCGGTATAGACCAGTGTTGAAAGCGAGCCAAGGACAACATACATGTTGGAACAACTGGGTAAACGGAATGCAGATGATGCCTATTCATGGTGTCCCACAAGCAGCGTCAAGCCCATCTGCTGAAACAATGAGCGTTCAAATGGCCATGTCTGCATGTGCCATGGTGCCAAGGCGCCACGTCGAGTTGACACAGAGAGTGGTGGCTTGTACTTGCAGCTCTGCATGGAATGTGATTTGCGTCTAGCCGACGCGACGTACACCACCAGCGGGGGAGTAGTAGAAACAGATGAGGCGGGTGAAACACATACACTGCGTATTGAGGGGTGGGGTGGTTTGCAACAAGCAAACAAACAGGCAAACAAACAGCAAGGGAAGAAACAAACACGAAGACCAGACCTTATTTGCCTCTGCAGGTGTGTCAGCCGCTGATGCCACTGGTGAGGCAGATATGGAGGAGGACATTGGATCCACCTCCAGCGAGGAGGAAGAGGAGGGGGATGGGGGTCAGGACACGGGGTCATGGCTAGATGACGATGCAGAGCAACCTGCTGAAGAGCAGGCAGCGCAGGACGATCCAGGTGCGTCAGGCTGTTGCGTATTGAGGCCAGGGCAAACAAGCCTGGATTATCCAACAGGCCTGATGTCACACGCGTGTAAGAAGTGGGTAGAGGGGCTTCTGCTTCGGCGCCTTGGTGCAACCACCCCAGTGCACGGGGGAGAGTTGTACAGCGAGAGTTGTACAGCGTTGTACACCGTTGAAGTCGTGCTGTTTTACAGCGCAAACAAATGCCAGCCTTGGCTTATGCAACAATAGCCGCTACCAATAGAAGGAAACAAATCTGTACTCTGTGTGCTCGTCATGGCGTTGATGTGTGCGTGCTGTTCCCTGCAGGGGGTCCTGAGAGGCGGCCCAATGCCGAGCGGCTGAAGCCCGGCTGCACTGCGGTCCTAGTCGGGCCTGCTGGTTGGACCCGTGGGGGGGCGAAAGCCGGGCACCAGGTGCAGGACCAGGAGCAGCAGGAGCAGGAGCAGGAGCAGGGACAGGGACTAGAACAGCAGCAGGAACCGGGGCAGGGACAGGAACAACAGCAGCAGCAGCAGCAGCAGGAGCAGGAGGAGCAGCAAGCAACAGCTGCAGCCGTGGTTGCTGGAGCGGGGTTTGTGATGATTGTTGAGCCTGGGGGGACCGTCATGAATGGAGTTGCTATGGCAGATGCAGAGCGAGACGAAGAGGCAGCTGTTGTGGGTTTAGGCATTAGCCAGGAGGCCGGCTTGAGCGATGAAACAGACACGGCAGAGGGTGAAGCGACCAGGATGCAGGACTTAGGACTTGGGGAGGGACCTGCCGCCACGGCTGAGACACTTGACACGGAGATTCATGCGGCTACTCCTAGCATGGCGATCACAGACGATCAGGCGGCTGACAGATTAGATGCACAGTTGGATGAAATCGTGGGTAGGAGTGGAACGGTTGCTGGCAGTGAGCTGCCAGCCGTGTCTGCTGCAGAGACGGGCGCTGAGCACCCAGCGGCTATGCAGGGTGAAGACAGCGCGATGAATGGCACGGGAGCAGCCCAGCCTTCTGACAGTGCAGCTACAGCAATGGATGGAGGTTCAGCTGGACCATTTGACCTTAACCAGTTGATGGGCGCTGGGGTGGTTATTGATGGTAAACAGCCGTTAGAGTCCGGCATGGAGGTGGACTTGCATGACGTGAAGGATAAGAGCTGGAACCTTTTGAGCTGCTGGTCTAGGGCTGGGCTCAGGCTGCTGCATAAGCATGACCTGATTCCTGGCTGCTGGGTGGTGGAAAAGGATGGTGTGCAGAAGGTGGGTGGTTTCCCCATGAGCTTTTCATTCAGGCTCACTGCTAGGTTTGCTCATTATGGAGATGGCTTTCACCATGCGCTGCCATTGTTCAACCAGCACGATGGCGACGCAGACCCATGTGCCGCTCGCGTGTGGCAAAGGCTCGCTTACTCATCATGGTGATGGCCAGCTTGCCACACCAACAAGCATACCGCCCAGCCCGGGTTGGTTGAACGCATGGTATCGCAGCCATGTTCGTCGAGGCTAGCACATCGCAGGCAACACCAGGATGCAACATGGTGAACCAGTTCCAAACGGCCGTTTCTGTGGCGTGGTGTTAGTTGGGCTCGCTATGAATTAGAAAAAATGGCAACCCAGCTCTGAGCAGCTGCTGTAGGGTTGAGCATGTACAGCTCACAGCTCATGCAGCTCGGCTAATGTGTCGTTTAAGCAGACCAGGAATATGGCGTGGCATTGCAGCCACGTTAGCCGGTGCTGCAGGCAACACAGGATGCTTGCAAACGTCCAGTGTGGTAAACCAGCTCCCGAGCGATTGTTATTGTTGCAGTTTGGCTTGCCTTGTACTTGTATAATCGGATTGAACTTGTATGGTAGCACCCCAGCTCTGAGCAGTGTCGCGCACGCAGATCAAGAACACCAGTGCGCTACGGCCGGCTGCGCCCAGTCCCGCGATCCTGCTGCAGTGCGAGCGGAACTGGCAGGACCTCAAGCCCGGCAGTGTGTTGGAGGTCTGCCTACCGGGGACACAGGAAGGAACACAGGTAGGGGTGGTGAGAGTGCACAAACCTGCAGAATAGGTGGATCCATGCGTCAACTCTCGGAGAGCGACTGGCTTGTACCACAAAAACACAAGCGAGAGGGTCTTGCACGTTTCAAACCCAATTGGGCCTCCTTAACTGGTGTCCAAAAGGAAGATCGGACTGGGGAGTTTGGTTTTGAACAAAGTGAAGTCTGTTGCCCAGTTCTGCTTTAGGGCAGTTCCTAATCTGCTTGTCTGGTGTTAGTCAAACAGGCGTGTGTTTGCCGCTGTGCATGTATGTGCAGTTCTGGGAGCCTGTGGTATTGTTGAAGGCACACACACCGTGCCCTCCAGTCAAGCAGCCATGGCGGTACCAGCCAGCCGAAATCGGGGTAGAGGTCATGAAGCCCCACCCCCCGGACCAGGACTCGCTGCACGTCAAAGCAGACGACCTGAGCCCTGGACCTTCTGCCTGGGTGGGCTACCGAGTAATGGCGGGGAAGGCGGGCAAGCGGTCTGCTAAACCGATGACACGGAAAGGGACAGCGGCTGCTGGGACGGCTGACCCCTGGACTGTGGTCACAGCGGACATGTGGGGAGTGAGTAGATGAATGCTGACCGGAAAATATACTCTACAGATACTGGATAAATGATGATTTGCTTATAAGAATGTTACAACCTGTGGCGACAACAGACGTGTGGGATGTGCGTGGCTGGATTTGATAAAGAACGAATGCATGGTGGAGGTGGGTGATTGAATCTGATCAAGGACGACTGCTTGTGGAAGGGGATGTGGCGGATGCAAGACCTGAGGACGAAGATGTGTTTTTCCATACTATGACTTAGAGGGCCTTCTCAGTACGTAGTGAGTAAACAGTTGCTTAGCGCTTAACAACCGGCTCCTGGCACCAGATTGGCGAGACAGATGGTTTTAATCGCAATCATGCCAATGTGAAAGGTTGGTGGTTGGGTTTGCTCAAGAATCAAGGTGATGTTGCGTATGCAAGACGCTGGTTGTCGTTCTTGTGCTGAAATCTGGTGGATGCGTTCAAGGCAGGAAGAGGAAGACAGCACAGCTTGGCCGGCAGGCAAGGTTGAAAACGTGTCACATCTGACTCAGTACAATGCTCAGTACATTGCTCAGTACATTGCTCAGTACAGTGAGAAAACCCTTGCTTAGCATGTGATCCTGATCGATCACGACTAGCTGAGTTTACCGGTTATACCAGGTTGTATGATGTGTGCTGTGTGCCCCTGACAGGAGTGGGATTGTGTGTGTGGTGCAGGTGCTGGCTCGGCCCTACCTCATGTACAACCCAGCTACCAGTCAGTGGGAGCAGTTGGGCCACTGCCCGCGCCTGCTGCACCATGTGGCGCTGCTCAGGTGGAGTGCCAAGCGGGACAAGCAGCTGTCCAGTCAGCAGGTGCGTGCCATTTACACCTGGAGCACCTTTTCACGTCAGGCTACTGTGCATGCTGGCTTTACGTTGGTAGCCAGGATGGAACAACGGGATACTAGAGGTGTGTGCATCAGGATTTATTTGGAAATGCATGCATTCAGACGGAAAGAAGAGCAAGTGTGTGTGGGTTTACATTGAGAGCGCTGTTTTACGCCATAGGCTGGAACAATCAGACCTCCAAAGCGCACAGTTGTGCAGACATGAAGAAAAGCGGACCTCGGTAAAGTAAGGAGGACTTCAACCTGTTCAGTGTGCATGCATGCATGCGCTCAGATGCGTCAGGCGTTGTCGGGGAACGCAGGCAGTCAGATGCAATCAGGCGTTGTTAGGATATGCATGCATCAGGCTGGCGAATGCAGGTGGCCGCCCAGCAGATGTGCATGCATGCAGCTAGATAGAGGTATAAAGCTGATCGCATCACGCTTTGTCTGGGAAAGCTGTAAGTTGAGCGATTGGATGCATCACGCTTTGTTTGGGGAACGTATCGAGCTGTAACAATGCATACGCAATGGTCATGCACACATAGATGCTCAATGTTCATCATCCTTGTAAGTAAGCGTCGGAAGCTCATTGCGTACAGTTTCAGTTCTGGGCAAAGCATGTGCACGAAGCTCATGCAGCCCAGCTTGCTCACGCATGGCGTGCAGGTAGTCACGTCCTTTCTTAAGGTGCGCCAGATGCCTCAGCTGTCCGTGGTCAAGCAAGTCTACTTGTGCACATACCTGCATGCCCTGACCAGGTTGGTGGTAAGACCTCTATAGGGCAATTTACGGTAACTACAACTGTAACGGTAACGGTAACCTCAGAGGGTACCCAGTGTGCTGTAGTGGGTTTTGACGGCACAGCAAGAGTCTGCTTTGTTTGTGACGCACCCTCTTGCCGTGGCCTCGTACACTCTCACCTGCCACCTGTTGCATGGCTCATCCTCCTTGCATGGCTCTGTATGAAAGTGCTACAAGGACGTGCACCTGTGCAAGTGCACCTATGCGAAGTAAAATAGCCAGTGAACCACGCGAACCGTGTGCTGCCGCTGTGCAGGTGCCCGCATTTGCGGCTGCCCGCCCTGGCCCAGAAGGCCGGTGTGACTGCCATTCAGGCGCAGAGGGCCTGGGAGAAGCAGGTGGACCATGAGGTGCTGGACCAGCAGGACAACGGGCCGCCCAACAGGACATTCCACTGGATACCCTCTTGGGCTGAAAAAAGCCATGCCAGGTCAGTTGCCGTGTCCAGGTGCGGTTCGTTGTGCGTCCACACCACCAGCAGATGAACATCTTTTCCACTTAGGGTCTACTGCTGTATTCAATGGATATTCAATGGACAGCAGGACAACGGGCCGCCTAACCTATTGGGGCCAACAAACGCCAGAGCCGGTCAGTTTCACTCGTTCCGTTTCATACCCACCTGTGCTCTGTGATTTTCAACTCACAACCGTTTTCAGATGCGGTTTTATCTGGCATCTTTACCAGTCTATTGCTGGAAACCATCACTGCCAGATAGCACCCCGCCCACCCTAGGGTTTTCATGCAATACCATTGCAGTGGCAGATGCAAGGACAGTTTGTTTTCATCCACTTCTGGTGCTACATGGACTTTGGCTTGCTATAGGTCCAGTTACTTATGTGACATGTTCTCTGTCACACCCAGTCTATTAATCTGCAGCACCGCAAGCTGCAAAATTGAAAAGCCGTGCACTTATGATGGATGGCGATTGACTTTGGCTTGAAGGCGCAGTGTGCCTGGGTCCACCCAGCGGCACAAGCGGGCACGGGACGAGGAAGAGGAGGAGGAGGTGAGCCATGCAGCCATGCATGTGAGCCCTGGCCATGAGGCATGTCCGTCAAGTATCCATGCCATGCCAGGGGTTGTGCCGTTTGTACACCACAACTTTGCACAACTTCGCGCACTGGCTATTCTTCTGTTCTATAATGATGACATGCCGACCAGCTAGGGCAATGACATCTGATTGCTGCGCCTCAAATAGGCCTTGCAGTACTTTAGCTCGCACCCTGCTGCTCCACTGGTTTCTGCCAGCTATTTCACTTGACATATCTGTTGACTTAAAATTGAATAACTGTTCATATAACTGTGTTCATATAATTGTGTTCATTTATGTATATGTTGACGTTGGGCTTACGTGTCCAACTGTGTCCCTGGTTTTGTAGGTCATCCATCTGTCTGATGAGGGCATGGAGGATACCGATGAGGGTGGCAGGTCTGCCGGGCCCAGTACACGCAAGATGCCCCGCATGGACACTCCTGATGGGGTAGAGGCACCAGAGCCTCAGAGGCTGTTCGCGGAGCGACCCACGCCGGTATTGGCCGGGCAGTTTGCGTCCGTGTTGAAGGAGCACCAGGTACGATATAGTCACGTAATCATAGCATAATCAAGTGACATTGACTGTAAGTAGTGCTATCTGTATACATCATAGAGGCCATCACAGGACACAGAAGGGGATAGACATACCTATATATGCATTGCGTACATGTTGTATCTGATGCCAGCCACACCTTGTTGGTGCTACAATCGGTCCTACAAGGTTGACCTACAAGGGGCTGCTGGAAAGAGTCACAGTGACTCACACTGGAGTTCTCGTGCAGCCTTACGGCACCTGTTGGTGAATCACTTACATGTCTGTTTGCATCTGGGAATGGGAACACACACGCACACATCAGGGAACCTGTCACAGGACGCGGGACGGGATGTGCACTGCCTCAACCTTCACTGAACAGCTGTGGAACATTGATCATGATAGAGGGTGCAACAGGCACAGAGAAGGTGGTACACAGGAAATGCGGCCAACCTGCACTTACAAGAAAGCAGCTTTGCAAAACTGGTGTTGAGTGCATGTGTGTGTGTGTTTAGGAATGCGGAGGTGTTATTGTAGCTGCATCATCGTATGCCCGCCCTCCTAATGCGCCGTGCTTGCATTCAGTTGGAGGGCAGGCGATGCACGTCGTATGCAGGCGGTGCACATCATATGCACTGCTGGTACATATATCAGTAGACGATGCTACTAATATATCAGGCGACGCTTTGGGCAGGTTCGGGGTGGTACTGGTGATGATGCCATGTGTGTGTTTGACCGCAGTTGGCTTGTCTCCATCTTACACTGGCTTGTGTTCCATCTGCCAGCGTATCAGCATGGTGAGCTGCCCCATGCATGGGACGACTGGGGCATGTGTGCCTGCATGTGTGTTTTCAGTTGGAGGGCCTTCGGTTCCTGTGGCGCAATCTAGTGGACGAGCACTCGGGCCCTGAGCAGGACAGGGAGGCGGCGGGGGGAGCCATCCTGGCACACACCATGGGTAAGGGCTGCCCCGGCCAACTTCAGGGGGGTTGGCCTCTTGCCAAAGGAGATGACCTACATGCTGCAGCTGAAACCTTTCCAAATCTCCCTTGCCGTGACAGTTTGTCCCTCCTGGTATTCAGCCACGTTGGCTTTGCAGTGCAAAGAACTACGTACGTGCAGCCTTTGGCCCCAAATGCACTCATCTGCACAGCATGGGGCACAATAATAATTCGACGGTGATGATGTGTGTAGCGTTCTTTCAGAAGTCCCTGAATATCACTGTGCTCAACTTTCCGGCTCGTCATGGTTGTGCTTTGCTTAGGAAAATGATGCAGGCGGCTGCCTAGTGCGTAACCTCTTTGGTCTGCAGCACAGCAAGCTGCGGCAAGCGCAGTAAGTGAAAGGCCATGTCTTTAACACGCGTTTTGACTGTTTTCTGCAGGCCTTGGCAAGTCCCTGACCACGGTGGCTCTCCTTCACACCTTGTTCACACACGAGCGGGAGGGACGGGGGCTGCTGGTAACGCCCAAGAACGTGAGTATCGTGCAATTCTGCTCTCACACCTTGTCGTTCGTTGTTGAGATCTGATTGTTGTACTTGAACACGGTGACGCCCATCCTGTGCAGCCGTGCTCATGCGCAAAAGCTTGCTCACACCTATCAATGGCCATGTGCTCGCACGTTAAAGTACGTGTACCTCAACGTTCAATTGCGTGTTGACAAGTGTGCATCTGTCACCATCACCACTGCGTACACAACGTGTCGCATATTGCAGAGCGTGTGTATGTTCTGTACTTGTGTAGAGAGTGTAATGCTTGTGTCCGTGGATGTGCATGTGATCACTGTTGCTGCCTGTCGGTGTTACAGTGCATGTATACGCGATGTTTGCTGCTCTTTGGCTCCTTTGTGTTTACAGGTGCTGTGCAACTTCTACGATGAGTTTCAGAAGTGGCTGCCTCCGAAGGGTTGTGGAGGTTCGGGGCAGCGGAGTCTGCTGAAGCGAGGGAAGGTCTTCAGAATCACACAGATGAAGCATGTAAGCTTGGATCTCTCTGAGTTCTCCGACTGCACTAAACCATTCCTCTGCAGCATGCACGAAAGAACTGAACAGAGACAGGACCCGCGTCCTGATTGCTTCTCCTCATTGGTGTTGGGCCAGTCAGAGTGAGTGGGTGAGTGAGTGGGCGGGCGGGCAGATTGCTAATCATCATCATCATCATCATGACATGCATTGCTGCCGGTGAATCCAATGCTGGGCCTGTGGGCCAATGTGAACCTGTTACAACTACTGTTACAGCAGGCGAATGAACCAGGCAGCACACCAGGTAGGCACCATGCAGTAAACCATGCACGTGAACTGTAGCCGCCCCTACTAATCATGACTCGATCTTTTTAGCATGGCCGTAAGCAGCTCGTTGTGCACAATTGACCTGCTCGTTGTGCGCCATTGACCTGCTTGTCGTTTCGTTGTTGCAGGCGGAACTGATGATTCGCAAGTGGCATGCACGCCACGGCAGCGTGCTCCTCATCTCCAGCCGGATCTTCCAAACCCTCGTGTTAGAGCCCAAGCTCAATGCCAGTGGGGAGGCCACACCTGCTGTATCCAGTGTGGGAGCTGGCGTGGGCGAGCCACACGCACAGGCTACTACACCGGCAACCACACAGGTGGGATTTCACATCATGCGTATGCCATTCGGCATGCTTGGGACACTGGCATCGGGGATCCTGGCACCGGCAGGTGACAGACCTGGGTTGGAATCCAAATGATGACAAAGGCTCGGACTTTGCATCAGCAGTCCTTTGCAATGCGAATGTGATGACTTTGTACATGGATGCTTGAGCCACCTACTGTTGCACTTGTCGCACGATACAGATGTGAAAGACACTCAGTTACTCACAGCATGTGCACAGCGAGAGTCTGGAGTCCGTTTGGGACACAGCCGCTTACAAGCTCTCACACTTTTCAACTGTCACGTGCTGTCGGACAAAAACATCCTTCAAAAAAAGTTTGCCAACTATTTGGCACATTGCGTCACACGTCGAAAGGCCAGGCCACACATAGTTTACCAACCAGATGCCCTCGGCAAACACGCTTTGGCATATACAACCCACACATAAGTTTTCTGCTGATCAAAAAGCAATCAAATCTACCATTCAACACAGGTGGGATTCTGGCACCTACACAGGCAGCAGATCACGATACATGGCACGATACAGATGTAATAAGCGACTCGCTCACTCACTCACTCACTCACCCACTCACTCACTCACTCACTCACGCACGCACAGGTGCCTACACAGGCAGCAGATCACGCACCCGGGCCAGTGGATACGCAAGCAGGCCAGCAGGAGCCCGCACCAACAGGCACGCAAGCAGCCACACAGGCAACAGGGGGGCATGCAGCGGATGGGAAACCGGCAAGGAATCTGCGTGTGCAAGTCTCGCCTGAGGTGCGTTACATTGGTTGTATAATGACTTGACTACTATTGATGTCAATACTACTGTAATCAATACTCAAAATGCCATCATAACCATTTGCAAGTATACCATTCAACATGAATGCTGGCCAAGGACACACCACGACCATTGCCTCTTTCCTGCTGATTTCTCACTCGTGATTTCAAAATCCTTGACAGGATGGCTGATTGCTGGACCGCTGGCATTCAGTGTATATTTGTCTCGGTGTCTGACGAGCCTTGTTGTTTTCGTCCAACTGTCCGTTTATGGATAAGAATCTATATATGTTCTTGACTGGACTCCTTACTGCGCCACAGGTTCGTGCCATGCTGCTTGAGGGCGCCTCCGTTGTGATTGTGGACGAGGCGCACGAGCTCAAGAACGAGCAGACCAAGTGCATAGAGGCCATGGAGCAGGTCAGGACGCGCAGGCGCCTGGCGCTCACGGGCTACCCGCTGCAGGTGACTGGGGGGGGATCCACCTGTTAGGGTTAGGGTTAGGGTTAGGGTTAGGGTTAGGGTTAGGGGGAGCTTTGTGCTCCTTAATACCTGCGAGTTGATGAGCAACTGACTGGTTTTATTGCCAACTTGAAGAAGAGTTGGTTAATTGCGGCACTGGAGGCTCGTATTGTGTTATGTTTCATCATTGCTAGTTTGATCTCCCTCGCTCTCTCTCTCTCTCTCTCTCTCTCTCTCTCTCTCATCGTTGCATATGAATCCAACATACAATTGTACATTTTTGTCTCTTCCAACATGCATCCATAACAACCTGGCAGTACGGCCAACCTGTTTGTATTGCCTGCATCACGTGTTCAGAACAACCTGAAGGAGTACTTCACCATGATCAACTGGGTCAGGCCGGGCGAGGCCCTAGACCCGTTGTTCTACAACGGGGACCTAGTCAACCCCATCAACACAGGTCGGTGCACAAATGCGGGGTTGCATTCCCTCACTGGATACTGCACCCTGTGGTTGCATTACAGGTGGGTAGATGGTTGCGATGACGCTACTGCTACCTCGGTGGTATCGTACTGTTCTAGTCCTTTCTGTGTTGTTGTCGTTGTCGCACGGTATGGAAGATGGCTGCGCAGCACAGTAAGGTAGGTGCACCCTTAGGTGGCTAACGTTCAAGGGGAACGCTGCATGCATGCATGCATGCATCAAGCTGTGCAATCCTGGGGGTACTGTGTGCGTGCAGCAAGCTGCTGCTGACGTGCTTTGTCATGGCCTAGGCCGTGTCACTGTCAATGACAGGCTGAGTGGCCATCTATCAATGCCATCGGCCTGCCCCACACAGACTCAGAACGCCACTACAGATTTCCTGCACGTGGCTTAGCTGGAGGCTTGCCTTCCGCTGCACCACATGCTCATACACCACGTACAGCAACTCACAGTGCGTCTGTCCCGTCTGCGTGCAGGGCGCAAGAAGGACGCCACTAAGTCTGAGAAGGCCAAGATGAAGGAGGCGCTGGTGGTGCTGCATGGGCTCACGGAGAGCTTTGTGCAGGTGCGATTGATGACTTATGATTAATGAACACATGCTTGACCAAGGCCCGCTGGCTTTCTTTGTTCTCCAGCTTTGTTTCCTTTGTGCTGTTGGGTTTCCGATGTTCCATTCTTTTGCGTCAAAATGGTACACTGTTCATTCTGGCCATCCTCGCTACACGTCAGTTGGACGCTGGAACTGACCCACGTTGAATCTGTTAAATTTGTCGCACCTTATTCCAATGCCTTCACGGCAGGTTGTTATGCTAGAGTCCACACCCACCTGACACGTTAGTATGGTTTGTCCATGCTTTTCCTTGTTATCCTTTTAGTGCCTTTCCAGATGTATGGCTGGCAACATGTGCATTGCCTGCTTTCCCTTCCTCAGGTCCGCACCGAGGACATCCTTCAGAAGGAGCTGGCAGCTGCGGGCGTGACCAAGACGGAGCACGTCCTCATGTTCAGCCTCACTCCACAACAGGGACACATGTACAATGCTTACACACAGGTGCGGCCCAGGGGACTAGGGCGTGAACGTGCATGCAGCCAGCCGTTTTTTCACGTTTCAGGAATGGAGGTGTTCACCGCACACGGCCAGAGTAACCTGATTGGTCTCACGCTTTGTATCACATGTAGCATGGACGGACCAGCAGACAGCGTGCGTGTGGCAAGCATGGTGTGGGCCTGTTAGTCTCGTGCTTTGCTCCGAGCGGTTTTTGTCGGTTGTGAATTGCCAACTCGTCTTTGCGTCAGAGGCGGGCAAGGCTGGCGCCATCAGAAAACAGGGAAAAGGGAAAAGGCAGACAGTGGGCTTCTTGCATGGCGTGACATGGCGTTACAGTGGGCTTGTTGCATGGCGTGACATGTGCAGATTTTGGAGGACCAGGGTCAGAAGAAGTCCCTGCTGGCTGATGAACAGATCTTCTTCAGGGTGAGTCTGTCAACACTTTCTGGTTCTTGCGATGTGGTTTAGCAAGCGCCTTAATGGGTCAATGCGCCCATGTCCTCGAGTGCTTGCGATATTTCAAATGTGCAACTTTGCATGCAGATTATCAACACCCCCAGTACACTGCGGGATTGGCTGCACAAGGCCAAGGCGGGCCGGACCTTTGACGCTGAGGCGGGCGAGGCACAGCTGCTCATCGTATCCAGCCAGGCGGAGCAGCCCGACATGACACAGCAGCCTGCCACCCAGCAGCAGCAGCAGCAGCCTACTCAGCAGCCCGTGGCCAGACAGGGCTCGGGCGGCAGGGGCAGAGGCAGGCCACCCAAGGTGCCTAAAGAGGTCAGTGACTGGCCAAAACGAACCAATATTGTAGAAGAAGGAAGATAATGTCCAGCAGTAAACCTGGCACGTTGCCTGTTCAGCGCTGGCCATAGCGATCAGTCAATGGCAGCTCCTTGTATGACGTCTCTTCTCCGCTTTGTTATACTCTGCTATATGCACCACCAACCCTTGCCTGGTTGCGACAGCGGTTCGGCAGGCGAATGACCAGTCCGCATGCTGGGACCTGGGCGCTGTGTTAAAACCCTTATTTATGTAAACAAAGTGCCTGGCTCTGCACAGGGTGAAGTCGCTCCCCCCAAGGTGACAGTGTCAGAGGAGGTGGTCAAGGCACTGGCTAACAAACTGCCCCAGGGAGATGGGCCATGGACAGAGGTGGGTTCAAAGCCTGCAGCAGTCCTGTTCATAATGTTGGCACTTCAAGTCACGCATTTTGCTGCAACGCAGCCTAATCGCCCTGGAGGGAGAACTGAGCTGCATAAGTGATGCATTCATGGTCTGCTTGGCTGCTGCCGTGCTGACTTTGCACGGAGTACAGTGGCTGAATACAAGCAATGCAGCATTACAGACATTACAGAGGCTGAGAGTTGTAGAGCAAAGTCCGTTCGATGTTGGTTGGTGTCGATCCCACCATTGTTCATGGCAGTCCAGCAGCCGTAAGTTCAAACTGATAAGACAGCTGCAGTGTGACTGTTTCTACACTGCGTTGTTCAGGAGCCCAAGATGATGTTTCTGCTGGGTCTTCTTCATGAGTGCAAGGCTTCTAAGGAAAAGTTGGTGAGTTGCCCGAAACACAGGCCTGCATGGCAGCATCAGATTAACAGCACGCCAACATAGACCTAAATCAGCAGTTGTGTCCACAACCTTACACTGACTTACACAGGCTCGTGAGGGCCCAGGTACACAGGCCCAGGTGCTGACTGCGTCCCATCTCATGTATCTGCTGAAGCAGAACTTTGGAGCAAGAGTGGGGCTTAACAGCTAGTCAGCTTGTTTGCTACTCATGCAACGATTCACAAGACAGCCACGCAAGTGCCCACCATGCATGCAAGTGCCCACCATGCATGCAAGTGCCCACCATGCATGCAAGTGCCCACCATGCATGCGAGGCGGAGCACTCAGATCTCAACCAGCTTTATGTAGAAAGCTCTTGCGACGAGGCCATGGCCAGAATGCGAAAGTCAACCAGCCTATGCCACGCATGAGCCACGCTCGGCAACAGGGTGTGCCAGTCCCTCTGCCCCTGCAGGTGATCTTCACCCAGTCCCGAGTGGTATTGTTACAGCTGCAGCAGCTGCTGAGGCAGCACCTGGGGCACTGCATTGCCGAGGGCCGGGGCTGGTGGCAGATCCATGGAGACGTGGAGGCAGTTAAGCGCAGCGAGAACATACAGGAGTTCCACGCACACAAGGGATTCGGGGTGAGAACCTGACAAGCGCATATTATACCTTGGCTTGCGCATTGTGGTGCCATCAGTGTATGGTTCAGCAAATGCTTGGCCGTTCATCCAAGAAGGTTTGTATCGTCACCAAGTGCCATGGTTTGGTGACTGGGCTCTTACAGTGTTGTGGGCAGGTTGATTTGAATATCCCAGCGTGTCATTCATACAGTGGTTGTAGCCCTGCTGCTGGGTATGCGCATCTGCTAATGTCATGCAATGCTCTGATGACGAGTGAGTGTTGACTGTGTTATTCCCGCTGCTACTAGAAGGGTATCCGCTGAATCTAATGTTCAGCACAGCTGCGGACGCCATCAATCACTAACGATGCTGATGTCAGGGTGTTGGCTGTGTTCGCGGTGCAGATATTTCTGGTCACCACCAAGGCGGGCTCGCTGGGCATCAACCTCACCAGTGCTCAGCGGCTGGTCATATTTGATGTGAGTTGAGGGCAGAGGGTACCCGGCCAGATGAAGGCTTGTCCCTCAATTGGCCAGCATCATTCTTCTACCTCTCCGTAAGGGTATTCAGCAGGCAGGCACCCCGGCCTCCTGATCAAGCGCAATTGTCAGGGCGAAGTGAATGAGTAGGGGTTAGCTTGCTGTGTTATCCGGGCCTGCCAGCAACACAACATGCACACATCTGCATGATAAGCGCTGCTTGTCCATGTGCGCATTGCTGAGATGGTTCTTGGAACTTTTTGGTGATGGTGGTGGGTTCGTGGATCGTAACATATCTGGTGTTGTTTCATGGCATGCATGCAGGTTACCTGGAACCCCGTGTACAGTGCCCAGGCCATGGCGCGTGTGCACCGCATGGGCCAGACCAAGCCCACCTTCATATACAGGCTCATGTACAAGAACACAATGGTGGGTTGTGGCGTGTCGTGCAGCACAGCATATTGTACTGCTGCAGAGCGCTTGATGCACTGTGCCACGTGTGTAAGCGCTTGAGTGCCTCATGCAGTTGTGCTGTGTTTGTGTGGTTTGGTATCAAGAGCGCTTCTGCATTTGCATGCTACAAGATGAAACTTTAACAGGGTCTTAGGCCCTGATGAGGAGTTTTAGCAGCCAGCCTGTGCTGCACACGACTGGTCATTGTGTGTTGGTACCCTTTCACCGGTGCTGTCACGTGCTTGCATTTTTCAGGAGGAAGAAATTTACAACATCAATCTGGATAAGGAGGAGCTCGTGCGCAAGGTAGGCAATAGCAACAATAACGAATCCCTTGAAATTGCACTTCAGTAGCATGTGGTGCGAGCTAAGGAATGCATAAGTAGTGTTTGCTGCGCACACAGATTCGCGCAAGTTTCGTTTCATGTGGACGTTGACATCATCCCCGTCTCTAGTACTGGACTGAGGCAATGCTCTCATGCGTGGGATCGTTTGTTGCTGTACACCCTTGTGGCTATACTCCACCGCCTGATGTATGAGGAGATTTGTAGCAGTGGCCAGGGTAGGCTGTACTTGTGTGGCATGGCCTTCTGAAGCCGGGCCCAAAAGCCACGGTTTTTGCTCCCATGTCACAACGGTACCTCGTAAAGACATGGCTGCCCTGACTTACAATCCAATTGCCCGTTACTTTCAAATCAAGTGGGATGCGGAGTGTGCAGTGTCTGCCATGCTGTTATCATGCTGGTGCCATGCTGGTGCCATGCTGATGCCTTACTGGTGCCATGCTGGTGCCATGCTGGTGCCTTACTGGGACCATGCTGATGCCATACTGATGCCATGCTGGTGCCATGCCGGTGCCTTACTGGTGCCATGCTGGTGCCTTGCTGGTGCCATGCTGATGCCATGCTGGTGCCATGCTGGTGCCTTACTGGTGCCATGCTGGTGCCATACTGATGCCATGCTGGTGCCATGCTGGTGCCATGCTGGTGCCATGCTGGTGCCATGCTGGTGCC
>QAXH01002986.1:0-10877 GCA_004335635.1 Chloromonas sp. AAM2 | reverse complement strand
CCAGTGCTGCCCCACTCGCCAGCCCAGTGCTGCCCCACTCGCCAGCCCAGTGCTGCCCCACTCGCCAGCCCAGTGCTGCCCCACTCGCCAGCCCAGTGTTGCCCCACTCACCAGCCCCGCCTCGCAGTACATGATGAGGTCTGATGTAAGGCCCAACTCCAGGCTGCAGGGGTCGCCCTCCTGCTGGTTGTACTGAATCCCAGTGCGGGACGGAAGGGTGGCTGAATCAGGGGCAGTGTTGCCTACAGACGTGCCACGCGATCAAACTTGCAGATGCTACTTCAATAGACGGTGTCCACACCCCAGGCAGGACGGCTGCCACGCGATCAAACTTGCAGATGCTACTTCAATAGACGATGTCCACACCCCAGGCAGGGGCGGCTGCAACGTAACTCAAAACATGCGAGGAGTTTTGATGACGGCTGCCATGCCATCTGAGACCAACAGCTGAGACCAGCTGAGGCCAATGGCGGCTGTACAGAAGACACGTACTGCGCAGACCTAGCAGCATTTACAAAGGGCTTGCTGACTCGAAAAGGCTGCGTTGGCTGCATGACGCAAGCGGTTTGACTGATGCCCCAGACTCACCGCCTGGATTGTTGGCCGGGTTTGCCGCAGGCGGGGCAAGAGCGGGTCTGCCTGGCAGCCGAAGGAAGGCCGGCAGGCTCGGCCAAAAGAGGCCCGACGTGTCGAACAAGGTCGGGCGAGTCACAGCCAGGCGTACCAAAGATGCGGTCCCAGATGCGTTGGATCGGCTTGTTCCGCTGGAGGATGACTCGACCGGCACGAACTCAACATCGGGGCCCACTGCTGACACTTCGGAGGTGACAACCGCATGTAACGCCTGCACAGAGACAACACTGGGCTGAACGCGCTTGCCGCAGTATTGCTCTCTTTGTGACCTGAAAACAGGCAGTGGCCAGTGACGTACTGTAGATGAACAACTGTGCGTCCAGTCCATCCTGCTATACCTATACATAGCGTCCAGTTCATGCGTCCAGCTTATCGTCCGGTTCCTGCTGCTACTCATACCTTGACCTCGTCTTGTGTCAAGGGCAGATCGAAGACCATAACATGTGCGATTTCTCCTACGAAGCCACGATCTGGGTCGGCATCGCTGCGCCCGCACAGCACCAGCGGCCCCGTAAGGAGCACCGGGTCACCGCCATCCACCTCACCCCCTGCGCGTAAACATAAGTTAAAGCATGAATCTGTGCAGCGTCAAAAATGCGGGCCTCGGGGTTAGAAAACCCCTCACAGCATGCCCAGAAGTCCCTTGACGCATGCCCACGCTACGTATAGATCTTCCGACTTCCGCCAAATCCCAAGTCCGGCTCTGAAAGCTCTGTTGGTTTCACACCACACCTGCGGAGGTAGGCAGTTCTGCGACCAATCTGCCGTCAACGTAGAGCTGGTAGCCTCGGGTCCCATCCGGCTGAGTAGTAAGGGTGATCATGTGCCACGCACCGTCCGTGACGTTGGACGCCAGCCCGCGCGCAGGAGCACTGCGGATAGACCAGCCCGAGGGCAAGGTCAGACATTTCAGGCCGCAAGCAGCCCTGTTCAAACGCACGCAATGCTTGGAAAGTGCACAAAGCGTACAGTGTCACATCAGCGATTGAAGCCCAGAATGCCAGACATTCGCTCGTTATCAAGTCGAATCAGATGGATGCCATGCGTCATCTGCATGGATGCTCGCTCGATAGATCTGTAGTGACTGTCAGGCATCACGTGCTTCACCTTCTCCTGTTGTCCCCTATGACTCCATCACTGTCCATGTACACTTGGGCTGGCCCGTCATTGTTGTCCTTGAGCAGGGCTCGCACCACGCCATACAGGGGCCGACCGGCCGCAGGAAGGTACAGGCTGACCTGAAAAAAGAGGGAAGGGGCACGCAAGCACTGCTCGGCATACAAGTGGCTTCTACCCAGTCCAAACAACGCAGTACACAGGCGTCACCAACTGGCAAAACATGTCTGTAGGAACACTAGCCAGCATGCGTGGCAAAACGACCAACTATATCATATAGGATATGTAGGCGCAGCCACTGCAAACACCAGAAGCACGCTTTAGTGTTATGACAACGTGTGGCCTGTTCGGATGATGCGAATGTGCATTGCCAACATAGAATGAGTGACACTAGGGCTGAATGCCTGGCATAATCAATTGATAACTGTGTCGCTGTCTGCGTACTTCACCAGAAATGCACTGACCCGCATGTGCAGAACAAGAGATGTGTCATGCATGCATGGTTGGAAAATGTTGGAAATCGAAAGTTGTGTCACCGTAAGTGTCAGGATACTCGAGCATCTTAACCACTGTTTTGCCGCGAATGAACCATGAGAAGCCATGTAGTGATGATGATGGTGATGATTGTCGTAATCCGCATGACCATTTCGGACACTGTCCTGCCTTGCCTGATTGGGTGCAAACGGCTGCTGTGCAGGGGAAGCCCCAGCGCTTGACTGTGCTAACAGGTACTCAAACACACCGCTGCTGCTGGCTGGCTGCTGCCGGTTGGGTGGCGACACCTTGGCCCACAGGTTGATGGCCAGGGGGCCGGACCGACCAGCTAGGAGACTGTCAATCTCCAGATGGTAATCTGCGTTGCAACAAGAGGCAGCGACCGCCAGCTCAATCGTGCCGCTGATGCAACTTCAACCTTTCAATAGTCAGGGGTCCTGAATAATCGTGCCCCCGGCATGAACTCCCACTCAAAGACCTCACGATAGTTCTTGCAGGTATTGTAGTGCAGCTGCCTGCCAGCCATGTTGTGGCCAGTTGTAGGGCCTTTTCTACACTTATCTGTGGCTTTGTTGGTTGTGGTGCGTGCAGGCGCTGCCCTTGCTGGTCCGAGCTTTGTGCACTACTCTGTTTGGCGTGTGCAGCCACTGTGTGTGTTGGTCAGAACACCCCTCTGCAGACTGACCATGCCCTTGCAACACTGACTGTTTACGTCCAACATGGCAGATGTGCCACTAGTTCTTACCTCGTCCCTTGCACCGCAAAGCACCTTCAATGAGATCGGTGCTGTTGACAGGCGCAAACTGTGTTAAACTGGGGGCAACAGGCTCTGCACCCTGCGGCCAGGCAGCAAAGCAGGAGCACTATTGAAGACCATACGATCATGACTATTGCATGGCTTGCTAGCGTTCGCGCTTGGTGCATGTTGGCTCCCTGATGTGATGATTATATACATCAGCTCAAAGGTAATTCTTGATGACAACTCATTCTGCACAACTCGTAGCACGTGCTGCAGACAGGGTCTGTGCAATAAATTGCCAGGCGTTGTGATTCGGAAACAGGAGGCACAGGAAGCGCAGACGCAGAAATTTCTAGCATGTGCAGGTGCACTAGGGAAGCATGCTGCATACACAAAACTCCTGCTAGCAGGACAGGAACGGGAAAAAGCAGTCAGTAAATAAATGCAATGCCTGCGGCCCAGTACCCTCACCTGCATAGGCCTTGCTGTGCGTGACGCCCACGGCCACGAGTCCAGGCTGCCGTTGATCAGCGGGAAGTAGAACAGGGGCTTGCCCAGCCCCAGGGGCAGGGGCAGGCCGCCAGCGGGCTGCGCCGCGCACACACCTGTGCCGTGTGGGAGATCAATGCAGGGTCATACTTCATTGCAAACTCACTGAGCTTGATGTGTGGTGTGCGGCATGTGTGACTGGCTTGAGCACACACTGCAGTGGCAGGTGTGATTCACGTGGTAGCACTGCCATATGTAAAAGGGATTTACAGCATCCGTGCTTGCTTATGCAGAGATGCCCAAGTTGTTTGTTGGAACCAAGTAAGTGCGGCAAAACTCCAGTGTTGCACAACTCAGTCAGGCGTGCACTCATGCATGTCAGCGGGATCATGCTTCCCACCAGCGTTGACGTTGTCTGGTACAGGCACGCATGCAAAGCCACTGTCGCAGTTTTCATCTCCCATGTGCCAATCGCACGGGCCAGCAATCACGGTGCTGCCCACTGCCTGTAGGGGCGTGGACTGGGATGTGACAGGCGGTTGTGCAGGACGAGTGGGTCCTAGCGATACCGGCACTGGACCCGGCCCTGCACCCGTAGGCCTGGCCGACGGCACATCCGTAGGTCGGGATGTCAAGCTCGGCGGTCGCGGTTGCTGCGATGCGACGCTGGCCAACAGAAGAGCGAGCCCTGCGAGGATTGTTCCAAAGTGCGCGTTGTTACGCTCGTTGAACTCCGTCATGGTTATTGATGGGCCAGGCGGTGGCGCACAGCCTGCGTCTGCCTATGTGACAGTCTGGCCTCGGGCCACGTCGGCAAGCAGGTTACAGAAGCCCGTGCAGATGCGCGATGCGCATGTGGCGCAGCGGCCGCCGAAAAGTCACAAACAAGCGCGTAAAGCGGTTCTATCTTCAGGGTTTGATGCCCTCAATTGATTGCCGAGATGTGAAAAAGCAGCAAATACTCATGCACGCAGTACCACGGCTTTGCACCGCTTGCCGCGTTGCAACACCCTACGGCTCAAATTCAGGAACGCACACCCCGCTGACATTGGATGACAGGTCGTGTTTCCAACCGCTAACGTTACACCTGATGATGTCATCGGTGAAACCCCGCTACTCCTATAAAGCCTGGCCCCGGTCCATTGGCCTGCAGACACAATCAAATCCAAGGATTAAGATTCATCACATCCTCTGCTTCACCAGTGCGCTACTGCAGTTTTGTTAGGAGGTAAGGGACGACGAGTCGGAGATCCATCAGATCTGGAGACACCGGTGATCACAGTCGCCTGGCAACTTTGCGCTGCATCGTCGCATGCGCAGATGTCAGCTATGGACAAGATGGCCGCGGCTGCCGAGAAGGCGGGACACCGCGTTGATGAGGCCATGACAGGTGGGCAGACTGCTGGCCACATTTCGTCTTGTACATGGTGTGCACAGGTGATCATGGCTACTGCAGTGCGCAGCACAACGCGTTTGCATGAAGGAGCTGCCAGGCATGGTAGCTTGGGACCTGCCACGTCAGCATGCCTGCCAAGTCAGCACGCCGCAAGCGCCAACGCTTGCGGACACCGCACGTTTGTATCACGCACACTGGGCGATGCCCGTTGCGGACAACATCCAGCAGGTATGTTCGTTGCTCTTATTCACAGGTGGCAAGAATACCGGGAAGGAGACGGGCATGCACGCTCAAGAGAACCTTGCTGACACTGGCCGCCAAGCGCAAGAGACAGTGAGTGGACGTTCGCTACTTATATACCTATATGCTTGGGAACCGAACCAACCCTATGTCCTGGAGAAGAGCTTGTCGATCAAGACTTGCAGTGGTGACCTTACGTCACTAATCCCCGACGACAACTCACTGGCCTATAAAATTGCCCCGTCCACCTCCGCCTCGACTTCTGGCTTTTAAATGCCTTGCTCAAGGCATGCGTCAAGGCCCAATACACCACAACACTTGTGGCTTACCGTTCATGCTGCATTGCAGGCCACTACAGCATCCCACATGGCACACGAGAAGGGTCAGGAGGCGCAGCACGCCGGAGAGAGCATCATTGACAAGGCCAAGCATGCCATGGGCATCAATAAGTGACGCAGCACAATGCAGCCCGCCAGCTGTGCAAGTGGCTGACGTGTTGAAATGAAGCCATTGCTGCTGGAACGTGCCACGGTTTCTTTGTTTTTTGAAGCAGCTGTGTTGTACTGGAGGGCAGGGCTTCAAGAACTGTACCTTTTTACCTTGTATAACTAGTTTGTTTTCCGTCAGCCGTCCTGGCACGTTGGTCAAGGCAATAAACAGCTCTTCACCTTTACCCTTTTAGATCTGAGGTGTGAGCAGGTTGTTCTTCCTCAGCCTCCATGTAACTTTAGGAACAATCATGGTCACAAGACCTTGGTGCTAACATTAGAAATTTTGATTAATGTGTTTGGATGGGAGGCAATCTCGCAAAGCTGTAAATGGAATGTGAGGTGAGACAACTCAGAAGGCGGAGCATGCGGGTGAGAGCTTCATGGAAACGGCCAAGAACGCCGTGTTTGGCACCAAGTGAAGGTCTGTCCGAACGGCATCAGCTCGTATTGCCTGCTGTGTACACTCCATGTGGCCGGTGCTTGTCGCTTTGCTACAAGGTCGACTGGTAGTTGTGGTATTGCTGACATGCGTTGATAGCACACGATATTGTTTCTTTCAAGTGCGAAGTTGTCTGTCCGGAGGGCATCACATTATGCGACTGAACATACACGTGAGGGAGGGACTCCAACCCGTCCAATCCGTTTCTCGTGCCATGAAACGCATAGCTGAAACAGAACGCCGCACCCATCATGGCGTGATTGCCTGTGACTGCTGCACAAGGCAGGCACAATCGACTGCGGTGCAACACGTGACAAAGAGGTCAACGCCCTGTAGCATGGGCATGCGCCATGCAATTTTATCAATCACGCATAAGCACGAGACCTGGTACAGATGCAGTGCATGTCTCCTGTTAGACGCAGGACTGAGGCGGTTACATTGGCTTGAAATAAATTGGCATTGGAGTTTATTACAAGGAGGTGTTAGACGCAGGACTGAGGCGGTTCCATTGGCTTGAATTAAATTGGCATTGGAGTTGATTACAAGGAGGTGGTGAGAGCACCCGAGTTGGTTACGTTGCATGCTGTGCACCGAAGCCTGGTCTGCCTTCTAACTGCACACGTGCAGAGCTACGGGGGTTGTAATCCCGCGCGCACCTGTGCAAGATACTTCGCTTCAATTGGAAGGCCGCCATGCAGGCACACTGACTTTCATCCTAGCATTGCTGCACATGTTCATAAGTGTGCCGCCCGGCTCACCCTGGGGTCAGGCTAGGCTAAGTTACCAGTACAATCCACCCGTAGCTTGTTGTTGCACATGCCAAAATCCTCTTTGGCAATCCGTGCCTTGGCCCAGTGGGGGTATGGGTTATGAAATTTCTACATGGCCAGCAAGGCACGGGCAGGACAATGGATTGACCAAGAGAAACACCTGCCGTTCTGGCATAGTGGCCTTTCCTTCCGGAGGCGTCGCTTGTTTTGTGCAGGCGTCGCTTGAGATTCAACTCAAAATAGGATGTTTAGTCATGTGGCCGGTCGAGCATCAGCACTGTACTGCTGCTGAAGTATGAGATACAGGCCAACATTTGGCAGTCGCAGTCAGTGCACAGCCTGGCGGCCTGGTTTGGCAAACAGAAACGAGACCAAGTATTCTGTCGGACTGGTCCCCTTCACAATCTGGCATCGGTAGATCGATTGAAATTGCATCGTGTATCGATCACAATCAGTTGACGGGCTGACGGGCCAGCAGTCAGTGACTGGCACGTCCTACTGGTCATCACGTCCTACTTCCAGACCACATGTCCTACTGGTCATCTCACTCGAAGAACATTTGTCCGTGGTAAGTTTTCATAAACAATGATGGACATTCATAAACAATGATGGTTGTCCACGTATCTGGCGTGGTTGTTCCACGAAATGCAGGATGCGCTGCGGAGGGCGCCGTATGTGCTGCTGTGCGTGCTGTGCGCATCACCTCCGACCGGCCTCCGCAGTGATCTCATTTCTGGATTGAGTGGCGGAGACGTTCATCTCTGACATCACGAGACTGGGTAACCACCCTGTGACGACACGAGCCCGTGAAGATTCTGAGTCCGCCTTAGTCTTATTCCACACCGAGACCGGATCACTCAAAGACACAACCCCTCAAACTTCCATCCATTCAGCGCTTCACGTCAAGGTGTGTGCTGCGCGTTGCCGCGAGTTGCGGAACCTTGATTGTGCAAGGATCTGCGCCGCGAGCCGTGCAATCTCTCGACTACCATTGCGCCTACTTCCGCTTGAGTTGCAGATGTCGGCCATGGACAAGATGAGCGCGGCGGCGGAGAAGGCGGGACACCGTGTCGAGGAGGCCTTAACCGGTAGGTGTGGTGCCCAGATTAGGCTTGGATGAGTTGGCGACCGACATGAGCACATTCGCTGTGGGTTAATTGATGGCCGGCCAGTCTACGATTGCTGAACCCGCAGGTTGGCCCATGCTTGCGTCGACATTTGCCCCTGCCACGTCAGCCGATCAGCGAGCCGTGCCAGTCCCCGCATTGCAAGACTCTCTTCAAACCTTACTACCATCCCTCTGTCGTTTCACAGGTGCCAGTCACGGCATGAAGGAGGCACGCATGCATACCTCGGAGAACATCGCCGATGCTGGCCGTACCGCAGAAGAGAAGGTGGGCTGCCTAAGTTACACAGGCGCTGTGTTGCCAACAGTGCAAGTTGCTGACAGAGCAGGTTGTCCTTTGCATTGGTATCGTCAGGTTAGACCCTGGCAAACAACAGACCTGTCAAGCGCCGACCATGACTCCTATTAATGATGCGTTGCGCGGAATGGCTTGGCCATGGCTATGTCATGCGAGGTTCAATGCGAGACTTCCTGCGTTGCCGTTACATGCAACCAGTGCCTGACGTTGTAGCATTGGTATTCAAACACCAGAGCACGTGTTCTGCAGGTCACCGAAACCAAACACGTCGTTGGGGAAACAGCTCAGAGGACGGAGCACGCGGGGGAGAGCTTTATGGAAAAGGCCAAACATGCTGTGTTTGGCACCAAGTGAAGATGTGTCTGCATGGCCTCAGCTCGTATTGCATGCTGTGTACACTCCATGTGGCTGGTGCTTGTCGCGTTGCTACAAGGTCGACTGGTAGTTGTGGTATTGCTGACATGCGTTGATAGCAAGCAATTTTGTCTCTTCTAATCTTGTGCGGGGTTTTGCAGGGTTCGTTTGCAGAGCCAGACGCATCGTATGTATGTTACCATCGGTGAGCTGTGGCATGCCCGCACTGGCTTATTGCACTGATTCAATAGTATCTGATGACACAGGATGGCTGCCCTGGGTTCCTGTGACAAAAAAAAAAGAAAAAAGAAGTTTGCCAGTTCTGGGACAATTTGTGTGAATAGGTCTGTAATACTGCCAGGAACCATTGTGTGTCAGCAAAACATGTGTATGTGTGTGTGTGTGTGTGTGTGAATCGCACAGGGGGTGGACAGCGGGGTGAACATCGCGTTTTGTGGTTGCCACTTCTGGGACAGCAAATCAGGACTAGGCAGGAACTACAGTGTCAAAAGACAAAATGGGTGTGTGACCCATCTGACCGGTACCTCAGAAGTCGGTAATGTAAGTCGCCACCAAGTGTTCCAGTTGCTTCACTCTCTTGAGCAGATTGGTGTGTTGCGCGCGTAGACGTCCCACAGCCTGTTTCCAATCCTCCGTTCTCGCTCGCTCTGCCAATGGCGGTGCATCGGGGGATGGCGTCTTCTGCCCTTCGTCCAGTCTGTTGCTTCGTTTGACATAGTGGGCCTCCTCGAGGCGCTGTTGGCTGACGCAGGTGGTGTCATTCTTATTATTCAGGTCAGTGCGTGTGTTTCATATATGGTGATCTCGATGTCATTTTGTGAACCACCCAAATTTCCTGCACTTGGGCACCGGTCCAGGTTAATTTATGTACTGTTAGAGAAGTGGCATAGGGAGGCGTGAATTTGCAAGCATGGCCAATGAAACCCTTGCCATCAACCCCCTTGGCTTTTACGACAAGTACAACAAGCCCAGGTACATCTCTGACCCCGTGTTCAGACAAAATGTAATAGCTAGATCCCAGGCCTACAATGCCAGGATGGATCATGTCAGGATCATGAGTTTTTAGCCAAGAGGCGTGAGGCAGCCAGGAGGTACTACCATTCCAACCCAGAGTACAGGGAGCGCAAGAACCAGGGTGACGTCAAGAGGAGGCAACAGGCTATCTGTGCCAGTGCAGTGGGATGCGTCCTGCGGCAGACGCGAACTTGCCGTCGTTCTTTCTCCGCTCTGACTCCTGCGTGTAGGTCCCTGCTCCGTGACTCAAAGTGTTGTCAATCTCGAGGATAACCAGTGCCTTTCCAAGGGATGATGATGCCGCTATAACATAGTCTGCATCATTGTACTGCTCCTGCAAACCAACATCGATGAGCTTGACATCGTCCCACGGCACGACCTCCTTCACTGCGGCCAGCCCCTTACCCAAGAAGTGCGTGTTGCCCTGCCTGTCCGTCTCGTTTTCAGGGTCCGGCAGTTGGAGTTGGTTGTCATGCGACAGCGGCACCAGTCACAGGAGAGGCGGTTGCCAGCCCCGCCACTTGATTTGCGAGGATTGCGAGATTTGCAATGACTTGTCACAGCGTGGTGGTGTGGCATATACATACCACACTCAAGTGCGTCCATGTAAGCAGAATCACTCTCGCATGATGAACTGCGGAGTCTGGGCTGCCACCCAGCCCTGACCTTGGCAGCCTGGCCAGCCAGCAGCATGAACACAACCAGGTGAAGCCCACCTCCTCTTGCAGCCAGCACGCATGGCAACAGTATGTAAGCAGGACACCTGTTCCACATATCCGGCACAAGTTAGTCAGCCGCGTGCAAGTTGAACGTCGAGATGACCTGCATTGGCAGAGCGACCAAGAAGAGAGAATTGAAAACAGGCTGTGGGGCGTCTGCGAGCGCAGAACACAAGCATGCATTGAGCCCAAACAAGTACATGCATACACATGCACAAGAGCATACACAAGAGCTGCATACACATGCATGGACATGGGGTAGCGCTTTGAACAGCACATACAGTCGTTGGGTCTTAGGCACACAATCCTGCCATCCTGCAGCCCACTGACCCTCAGATGCATCCAGCCACAGGCACACACCCAAGCATGGCAGCACACCTTGATTGGGTGGAACGCACGGCTGCAGATAGCAGTGAGCTGCTGCTCTTTCAGGTGTCCTTCCATGCCACTGTCACCAGCCCTAAGTGCCAGGGCAGCAGGACCAAGCATGCACACACTGAGTCACTGAGCCCTGTTGCCCTCATGTGGCTGGGCATG
>QAXH01002984.1:2820-43701 GCA_004335635.1 Chloromonas sp. AAM2 | reverse complement strand
CCACCATCCCCACCACCCAGGCCACCTCCCCTGCCCAACTTCCCCCCCTTCATTACCAACTTCCCCACGGCACCCAACGCTCCCAACCCTCTGCCACCCTTCCCCGTTCTTTCCCCATCACCCTCACCTAGGCCACCACGTCCACCATCACCATCACCACCACCATCACCCTCGCCTGCACCACCATTTGCCGCGCCCAACGCCCCTGCCTTTCCCAACGCTCCAGGCCAGGCACCCGCGGATTCGGTGTGCATCAGCAGGGATGACATCTGCTGCACCATTGAGGGTGCCGGGCAGTGCGCCGCTTCAGGTTGCAACTCCCACGCCATGTGCATCCCCGCCCAAGATCGTAAGTGGGACTTGGTTGCTCTGTCAAGTATCCCTGCGCAGTTATGACCCTATACCCTTTGCCAGTAAATCTTACATTTTGAGTTCACAACAGTGACTGTTGCTGGTTTGACGATGTGTAGTGCAGGTATACCCGGCATGACTGCTAGCTCTTCGTCTCGTTGAACAAAGCTATAACGTTGTCGTGATCTTGTTTGGTGCCGCGCAGCTTGCAAGAACCGCACTGCCGCCAACTGCCAGATGGACGGTTTTTGCACTCCTGGCTTGGACCTTTTCACCGGCCTCACCACTTGCGAACTGCTGCCCTTGAACCACCGCTGCGCGGCGCTCGACGGAAGCAGCTGCAAGTCCGACCCCACATGCCGCACCAAGCCGCTGTGCTCCGGCGATTGCGAGATGTGCGACTACTGCCAGGTTTTCTTCTACCGCCAGGTCTCATCCAAGTTCATCAACCAGAACAACCTGGACGCTAAACTGGTCAAGCAGACGTTCGACAGCGCCTGCGCATCGTTCGCCATGGGCAGCGCCGAGCTTGAGCAGCCCCAGTGCGACTTTGCATCCGGGGCCATCCTGCTGTCATACAACGTGAGTTCGCAACTTAGTAGTTACTGTCCAAAAAGCTAGTTGGCAGTGCCGTATCGATTGGGTTTGGTTGTTCGATTGGAAATGTTCGATTTGGATTTGATTGGTTGTTCAATTGGTTGTTTGATTGGGATTGGCAAAGTCGTGCATGCTTGACTTGAACGTTTGGACCTGTGACTTTCGTGGCTTAACTTTGGCTCATTGTTGTTATGCTAACTTGAGAGCAGGCCTTTAAGTCCTTTTAGCAGTAAGAGCTGCAGTCATTGTTCACGAACCTGCTCTCAAACCTGTGCTTGCTGTCTTGCCCTGCCCACAGTACCAGATGGTTCAGCGCGCCGGAGCCATCTGCTCGGCTCTGGGCATGTGCGATGCCGACGAGGGATGCGCCGCCCTGCACAGCGGCTCGGGCCTGTCCCAGGCATGGAGCACGTACAGCCTCACCTTCAACGGAGTCGCTGTCGACGACGTCAAGTCCTGCAATGCTTCTTGCGAGTGGACCACGAACTCGACCGCTGCACAGCTTGCCCCAAGCTACGCTAAGACCTCTGGTAACTTCTGGTAAGCCATGTGACGTCTCACCTCACTCAGACCATGCATTGGCCATGGCATGAAGCAGCTCACCATTACCGACATATCATTATCAAGGTTACGTACGTTTGTCGGTTACAGTTCAATACCGTGACAGCTCAATGGCCAAGGATCTGGCAGGACACCGTCTATGCAGTAGCTGGGTGATGCTCTGGACAATCACAATCATTTTTGTGAAAGACTGGCAATAAGGAGTGGCGACACTCCGCTCTGGAAACGTTTGAACGTGACGCTTTTGCTGCCTGTCCTGCCCCGCAGCACCTTGGACGGCACCGGTGCCAGCGCGGTCCTGGGTGCTACCACCGTGCAGCTGACTGCGAACGAGACCTGCATTTCCAATGCTGACTGCCGTCTCAACAATGTCAAGACTATCTGCGACTATGGCACATTCACCGCCTCATACGTGTGCGATGCCGTGACCGGACAGGACATGTCGTTCCCCGTCGGCAAGTGCATCAGCCCTTGCCAGGCACCCGACGTGCTGGAACTTCTGGCGATCAGCAGTAAAGCCATCAAACAGTGCATGAATGACACGGACTGCACCGTTGTCGGCGAGACCTGCGCTGATGCATCCACCTTGGCTAGTTGCCGGATCACCACTTGCGATGATACAAGTGGAAGTGGCGCCATGGTAAGTGGCGCGCAGCCGTAGGAAGCGATGAATACCGACTGATAATTCAACAAAACAGCAGTTCCGCAACTCTGCCTCCCACTATCTTGACTCATCCTTCGTTTCTGCTGTCCCATGCTTATGCCCGTGCGTGCCTTTCTTTGCCTTGCAGTTTACCAGCAAGGCTTGCAGCAAGGTGTGCCGGCCTGCCGACCGCCTGATGACCGCTGCCCAGTTCGCTGACTCCACAAAGTCCATCAGCGTGACCCTCAACACAGCGGCCATCCTTTCTGCCAGCTCCCTGCCCTGCGCATACCTCTTTGATACCGTTACCACTGCCAAGCTGGGCGATGCCTCTTGCTCGGTCTCCGGCACGGTAGGTCCACCGCTGTGTCTCCCGGACGTACTGTCGATGCGATTCTTAGCATTACCACCTGCCTGCGCAATACCTCTGCAAACTATTGACACCCGTTTGCGTTCCTGCCCCTGCAGACACTGACGATCGCCCTGGGCGGTGATGCCACCATCCTGCCGACCGACACACTGTCCTTGGATCCCGCTCAGGACGACCTGGCCGACTTCCTGGATGGCACCATGTACTTTAAAGGTAACGGGAGTAACGGTTTACAACTGCAAGCTTTCGTACACTTGCCATCACAGCAAACCCCTGCTGGTCAGCACATTCTGGGGCTTGCAGCTAGCATGATGCAAGAGCTGTCAGAACGCCTTCGATCACTGCAATACTGCAATGCCAACTTACAAACACACTGCTCGTAACTCTGCGTGCTGCAGGCACCGGCATCGCAGTCGCCAAGTGCAGCAGCTGCGCCGTGCCTACTGCCGTTGTGTCTGGCCCTGCCCTGGTCATGCTTCCATGCCAGGCAGGCACAATGCTGCCCATCACATTCGATGCCCTGTCCAGCTCCGACCCGTCAGGACGTAGCTTCAAGAACGTCATGTGGTCTGTTGTGCGCATGCCCTCAAACGCAACCGCCCAGGTTGCCCTGCAAACACTTCTGGCAACGGTCAACGCCCAACCAACGCTATCGTGAGTGTCCTCGCTCTAGTGTCTAGTGATCACGACAACAGCAACCCAGCACCAGCCATTTCTTTGAATGCCCGCTTGCATGTGAGTGCATGAATGTGCATGGCTGTGCAGGGTGCCCCAAGCACAGTCACGTCAAACTGGCTTCTGCCCAGTGCTGGGTTTGGATGCATCATCACAACCCAGCATCTCACTTTGCTCCGTTTTGCTGCCCCTTGCGCAGTAACAAGTTCTCTGTCACTTTGACCGAGTCGGATCTTACGCAGCTGCCTCTCGGCCAGTACGCGCTCAGCATGACCGTGACGAACTTTGTTGACATGACTGCAACTGAGACCGTCAAGTTCACTATGCAGAGCGCTGGCGGCGTGCCAATGGTGGACCTGGTGCTGCCCAAAACGACGGTTCTGGCCTCCGGCGTCACGCTAGAGGCTGCAGTGCAGTCGTCCACCGTGTGCGGTACTGACTCGGTGATCTTCACCTGGACTGCTGGCAGCACCACCTTCCCCGCGCAGATGTCATCTGCACTGTTCCTATCACAGACACAGCTGGTGTCAGCTGGTGGCCGCCCGGGTGTTACCCTGAACGTGAGCGTTGCCGTGGCGTTCCAGAGCTCTCCTTGGCTTGCGTTCACCGCCACCGGACAGATCGCTGTGCTGGGAGACCCCTTGGTCGCCTCTCTGCGCGGTTCGCCCAGCGGCATGGTTCGCACCAACCAAATGCTCACCTTCACCGCCGCATCGAGCACAGACCCCAGCGACCCATCCAACGCTTTTGAGGCCATGCGCTTTGCCTGGTCTTGCGTTCGTGAGGACCAACCACTGCTCGGCTGCTTCGCCGAGCGCGGGTACCAAGGCAACAAGAATGGCTCCACTTGGACTATCGATTCCAGCAAGATGGTGCCCAGCGTCTACAGCACCATTGTTGTGACCGTGACAAAGGGAACAGGAGCCACACTGCGCACGGCCACAGCCAAGCGTCCAGTGCTGGCCAACCCCAACGCCACATTCAGCGTTCTCCTGGCCACATCTTGCGGTATCAACCTCCAGACCGGCCTGCCCAACGTCTGTGGCACAGACGTCTCATCTATCAAGCCGGTAAGTCATAATCACTCTTCGTGCATGAGCTTTGCGTTAGGCTGCTGCAGCGGCCTTGTGGCGAGGCCACAGCTTTTCAGAGCGCACCACTGCTGTCTTGCGACCACTGCAACGACGCTATCGCTTATATCCCCACTTGAACCATAAGAATCGTGTGCGTCTGTCTTTGCGTTTGCAGATCAGCTTGACAGCCACTGTCGACTTCTCCCAGGTCACCGGCAGCAACGTGAACTTGACCTACAAGTGGAGCTACCCGGCTGCTTTCACAGCCAGCAGTGGCCTGTCCCTGAACGCCAGCACGGTGCAGGGCTCACTGGACGGCCCAGTGCTCAACATCCTGCCTGCAGGCACACCACAGTGAGTGTTGGGCCCCACCGTTGAGCCTTACCCTCTGAAGCATAGAGGGTGCTGTGGCGGCTTCCCAGGTGTAAAGAAGGTAAACCAGGCAGCAAAGTTGGTCTACTATTGAGAGTGCCTCGTACAGTGTGTTGTAGAGACACAAGAGTTCGAGCAATGGATCCGACCTTGGACTGTGTCCTGCCTTTGCGTGCTTGCAGGGCCGGTGGCCAGATCACCGTCCAGTGCGACGTCACTACCGCCGACGGCCAGAAGGGCCAGGGTTTGGTGGTCCTGCGCGTTGTGCGCCCACCAGCAGTTGGCATGAACGGAGGACTCTTCTTCCCACCTGGACAGTGAGTCATGGAGGGAGAAACCGTGTAGAAAACTGATTCCACCATTAGCAGCAAGCTCAAGCCCTCAGCACGCATCATTTTGCATGGTGATGGTTTCTGAATGATCTCAGTGCATGGAAAGGCAGACGCACCAAACCCTGGCTCGCCACCGCTGATACCCGTTTCTGACGTTTCTGCCTTGCAGGGACAAACAGGCTGCCAGTGCCGACGGCGGTCTCACACTCTTCACCGGTGTGGCCACTGGCTTCAGCACATCCCTGCCTGGCAGCGACCTGCAGTACAGCTTTGGCTACAAGGATGTCACAGCTCTGCCCACACAATGCGCGGTGAGGACAACTTGATTCTGTGCCAAACCAACAAATCTCAGCGTGCAAACACAGTGTACGAGGGTGACCTTGCCTCTGCATCGATCAGTCTGTTGCCCAATGCAAGCAACCAAGTCTGTGGCTGCCAGCACAAACGCCTGTCGTGCCCCGCTTGCCCTGTGTACACGTTACTGCCTTACACTGAGTGCACTTTGTTGCTTCACACGATGGAACAATCAGATCTCAACTATTATGTCTTGGTTTAATATGCAGTTTGAGCGTGCCCGTGGCCCATCCCCCACCTACAAGTTCCAGCCCCCTTCGACTGGCACATTCACAGCGTGTGTCTGCGCCTGGGACGTCTTGGGTGGATACACATGTGCCAACAGTGACATCGAGTACTACATCCCCGCTGACTTCAACGCCACTACCTTTGCCGAGGGAGTGAACAGCAAGGCAAACGTTGGCCAAGCAATGGGCTCTGGCAATGCAAACAACGTCGGCATGGTAAGCGCTGATTGCAGGAATTGGCCGCAGCTAAGACGGGTATTGCCAGTAGGTGCATCCGTAAGATAGTCACAGCCAAAGGCAGCATACATGCCCTTTGACGTTCCAATCAGAGATTGCTTCTGTCTTGTTGCCCAGTACCGTGTTGTCAAGCTGCTCTTGCCAAACGCTGTACTCTGAGCTCTACCTCATTCTGTTTTCGCAGTTGAGCAACAACGTTGTCTTTGGCGCGAATGTCGGTGGCAACTCCAAGAAAACAGCCCGTCGCTCAGCTATGGAATCCACAACCGCCCGCCGTGAGCTGGCGGAGGCTTCAACTGACTTGTACGTCACAAAGGCCCAGGAGATCATCCAAGCCCTGACCACCTTCGGTAACACCAACGACCTCAAGGTTTGCCTCTACGTGATGACCACCCTCTCCACCATGGGCAATGCCTTCCCGTACCTGAACAACACCTACAAGCAGATGCTGTGCTCGACCGGCCTGAACTGTGGCAACGTTGCTGTCCGCACCGACTCTTCCGTTGACACCAAGGCTCTTGGAACCCTCATCTCGCTTTGCTCGTCTTTTGCGAATGCCGCCTCCAGCCCCGAGCTTCTGGGTAACCCTGCCTACGTTTATGTGCCTGAAGTTAACACCACATCATCAACCAACGCAACTCGCCGCTCCCTGGAGCAGGTCGCCTTTGAGGGTTACGAGGGTTTGCCCATGGGCGCTCACTCCCGCCGTCGCCTGATCGCCGTCACTCAGCAGGCGCTATGGACCGCTGGCAACCTGACAACTGCTGCGGCAAGCACACGCGCTCTGTTGCTCAAGTCCGCCAACCCCGGTGTGACCACCCTGGCGACTGCGGACAACATGACCGTTGCCGTTACTATCAACACTCGCGCCCTCATCGGCATGGCCCGCCTGGTCTTCAACGCACCAGGCGCCAACGTCGCCAACACCACAAACTTGACCAGCCCACCCCAGGTCTCAGCTGCCATGCCTGGCAAGGAGTTCACCGACTGGTGCAACACCGACAGGACCTGCTCAGCTCAGGCCAACGGTATTCCCGTGACCGCCACCTACTACTCCAACCCCGCCCCACTCCTAGCCATCGCCTCCAACTTCCCCTTCACCAACCTTGCTGGCATTCCAGCGGCCAGCTTCGTCGTGGTCTCCGGTCTGGTGAACGTCCAGATGGGTTCCTATAAGACTGACGTGGCTGTCTGCAATGCCACTGCCCCATGCAACATCACCGTGGCCCTGCCAATCAACAAGTCCTTGTGGGTTGCCAACAAGACCACGGCATGCGTGCGCCTGCAGCCCACGCCAAATGTGGCCACTGGTGCTCTGTCTGCCGTCATGGACTCGGTTTCCTTGTCCATCAGTGGCATGCCTGAAGATGCCGCAACCATTCCTGCCAGTCTCTCTTGCAGCTCCCGCGAGCTCGGTAGGATCATTGTGGTCCAGTTCAACGGCAACCTCCAGCCATCACCACCACCACGCGCACGCAGCCCACCACCATCCCCAGCTGCGCCAGGAGTGGTCGTTGCTCAGCTGCCCCCGGCGCCACCACCACCACCACCCGCCAAATTCGCCAACCGCACCGGCGAAAAGGCCATCAGCGTTGCTGCTACGGTGAGGCCACCACACTGATTCTAGCCCATGCCATGCACACCTGCTATGAACCCCGAATGTCCTGTCAGGTGTGGAGTGTGCAACCACTTTCGATCACCACACCATGCACTGTTGTGCCGGTCTGATCACTACATGCGCTCTTGCACCTGTTTTGATCAGCTTGAGCATGAGCTTACAATCTGTTCCTTGTTTTACATGCTTGCAGTTCAACTTGGATATCTCCACCCAGACCCAGGCAGAGTTCGCGGACAGCACCGTCCCAGCCCTTGCCAAGAGCCTGTATGCTCTCCAGCCCGACTACTTGTCCGACCCCACCTCACCAGACGGCATCTGCTACGACAACTGCATCAGCTTGTCTGGCTACACGTCAGGTTCCGTGGTTGCAACCTACCGGGTGGCTCTGCCTGACGGAGTCAGCTCATCGGACGTCGCCGCCTTCATGGTGAGTTTCTTTGAAACCGATGTCGCCCTGTTTGAACGCTCCCTTGGATTTCACTTTCTTCCATGCTTGCGTTCATGGTGGCTATCCTGACAGTGATCTCTCCACGATTCCGGCCAGATCGCTGCCTTCAGGATTTGGACACGCCACCCGCCCCCAGTTTGCCTTCCATAATTCGTAATGAGCACCTGGATGTATTTCTCACCATAATGTGTCTGCTGCTGGGTTTTTTATCCGCAGAACCAAGTCCGTGCGATGGATCCCAAGGCACTGTTCGCCGGCTCGGCCTACGCAAACTACGCCCTCAGCATTTCCGTCTCCGACGCCAACTCCGGCTCTGATGAGTCGAAGGGCACAAGAGTGGCCCTGGGCGTCGGCCTGGGCATTGGCCTTGGCTTCTTGGCCGTCATTGCAGTGCTCGGCGCAGTGTTCTACATGCGCCGCAAGCGGCAGTCTGTTGCTCCTAACGGCAATGAGCAAGCAACCAACGCATAAAGGACAGCATGCGTCCGTTGCATGGTCCCAGCTCTTCCCTGCAATATCCGAGTCAGGTCGTACTGACCTGACCGTCTTGGCGCGAGGGAAACGATCAGTAGCAGGCTACGGTCGGATCAACCGGCTAACCCTGCTGCACTAATGGAGATGTTGAGCTGCTATGAAGACTGCTGCCTCAAGTGCGTCATCATAATAACAGTAGCCGCAATGAATAGTCCTCTATAGTAATTGCATGACATGACACAGCCAGCTAGGTACTCTTAATGAAGAGATGGCTGCAGTTGCATGATACCACTCTCGCATAACTTGGGAAGCGTTGTGCTTTGCTGATATTACAATCGTTTACAAGCACGCTGCTGTGATGCGCTGCAAGGACCAGAGTAAGACAAAAAACGTTTGGGCTGCACAGGGGTAGCTGTAAGAATGCTGACTCTGTTGCATCGGACCTGCTGACACAGCAGAGTACTTTGGGAGAAAACTGCATTGGTGGGATGGGGGCTTGTGGGGGGCATGCACACTGTTGGACATGGGAAGAACACATGCTGGTCAGGTTTGTGTTGCCAATGACTGCCATTTTCGGCACAGATGCTGGTGAGCTTCAACTCCGCTCCATTTTTGATCGTCACTTGTGCCGGCAGGGACTTGCTTTGAGTCTGTCGCAAGCACGTTTGTGTGAGATTGTTTCCACAGTACGTTGCAAGCACGTTTGTGTGGAAGCTTAACGCATTGTTGTGTGGAGGGCCACGTGTACGCCAACGCTTGAAGTGCTTCGCGTTGGAACCATTGAATTGCATAACGCCTCCTCTGAAAATAGGCTGGCTATTGTGAGATGTTGCATTGAAGTAATGCGGAATCTAAATGTACTTGTAATGCGCTTGGCCCTTCTCTCTCTATCGCTCTCGGTGCAATGATTGGCCTGAGTACTGGGATTGGAATTAGCAGCTGTCCGATCAACTTGACACAAGGCAACCCAGCCGCCTGGCCTACAGCCAACTACACCTGCCTTATCCGGATCTACACCAATTGAATGTCCATGAGTCAACACTCGAGTCAGTGTGAATAGAAGTCCAAGCAGACATAGGTATTGGATGCCTGAACCTATAGTGTATTCTCAACAGCCGCGCCCTGGTGCTCAGTCTCAGTCTTCCCGGTGTGCAATCCCTCCATTATATATATATATATATATATATATATGTATATATATGTCAATACATATATGCTCACACACCTGATGGACACTCGCTATATTGACAGTTGCTGGAAGTCCGTTACAAAACACGGACGTGATGTGTATGTGATGCAGGTAGAAACAAAAGGAGCAAGGCGAACGAAGTACAGTGGCTGTCCCTTTAACCGACCAAATTCCATTACGCTATCCACGCGTCGATCGATCATTACGCTCGGGGACACACATGATGTATCGTACTGCCCAAAGTCACAGTCGCCTCCAGTTCCAGGCCTGAGGAGTGTACAATTGTATACATGCATCGAGCAGCAGTGTCCAGGCGGAAGAGCGTGATTAAAAGGGGTAAAAGACGGCAAAACTCAACGGGACCGCAAAAGTCAAGTGAGCAGCGAAAGTCAATTTCATTTTCAGTTAGAAGAATGCATGTTCTGGTCTCTTCGGCTAGGCCAGGCAGTCCACTGGGGCATCGGCAACCGGTTGTGGGAAGTGCAAAGCTATCAAAAAAGCTCCACTGCGCCTCCTTTAGCTCAGATGCATCCCCCTGGCAGAGGTGCTCCTACAGCAATACGTCTCCTTGGTGGGGTTCTTGATACTCGACGTGAATAGACTCGCGTACACGCTGCTCCCGTTCCCGCCCACCACGGCCGCACCATCCAACCCCTTCGCCTTCTTTACCACTCCCCCTCCATTGCCCGTCATCCCCGTCCCCGCTGCTGCCGCTGGCGCCGGTAACAATCCCTTCACCGGCCCCTCTGCAATCCCTGTCTCTCCGGGAGAGCCCCGCTTGGTGCCTGCCAGCCCAGAACCACCAGCATGCCCAGAACCAGGGTCGGAGCTGTGGCCGTTTCTTTCTGTTTCTAGGCCGTTTGACGCGGTTACTGCGGCTAGCTTGGCTGCAGCCTTCTTTGCCTTCTTGGCACGTTCGGCCGCCATCTTGGCCGCCTGAGCCACCTTCAGCGATTCTAATTGCTCGCCTGCACATCGACAGAGAGGTGAGCAGTACAGACTTTGAATCGTGTACAACGGCAAATGATAGGTCAGAACAGCAGAGAATCAACATCGTCATAACAACAACACTGAACAACTTATCATGGTTTACCCCTGGCACAGCAACTTGAGTGTAATCAAGGTGACTCAACCAATATACCAGGGCGGGTCAACTACTGTTAGAGGGTCATGGACGTATCGGAGTCGCTACTTAGCGGTTTTGCGCGCTGACGGTGGCATATGAAAGTTCTGGTATCAAAGGCTCTGTGCATAAAGTTTCATCCAGCCCGCTACATGTGATTGAGCGGCACAAGCAGGTTGAAGAAACGGCTTTTTTTGAACAGCGCCAAGGTCACCTTGGGGCACTCAGTTTTGACCGCGCCGCATTCTACTAGTAGCCTGGTATGTCCTGAGCCATCCCTCAAAGTTTCAGTCGCAACGGTCGCTCGGCGGAGGAGCGCCATGCAATCCAAGGCCAGTGGTGGCGACGCCGGCGAACCTTGCGGTAGGGCCGACCAGGACCATGTATTTGAGCTCATAAACTTGGAAGCGGCACTGCGGTGCATGTTGCTGCTATGCAGGCCCCGCAGGCTCAGTTTCCCAAGCAGCACAGCAGTGTCTGGGCACCCCATGTTTGACACTTTAGTGCAGCTGTGCATGACGCTGGGCTGGGTGGCAGAGACCTCAGCTGGGCTGGGCTAAATCCTGGTGTTTGTTGAAGCATCCTCAGCTGTCTGCACCCGTCAAACAGGCTCGAGCCAGTTCCCTGCAGGGCAGATGCCATCCAACCTGTGGCGCAGCAGCAAGGACCTCCATGCAGTAATGCATTATGTAAAGATGGGCTTCAATAGGCAATGCCAAGCTTGGTGTTGTATGCTCCAGTCCAGCTCATGCTCCCATCGCAGCGGTGTTCATGTTACTACCAAGATAGCTCGCAGGCGTGCCCGCCGTGTCCTGATCGGCCACCATAGCCACCATGTGGGCAAACGCAGCCAACCAGTGCAGACACCGTGGCACAAGCTCAGGCAGGGCAGCTGCAACCCAATGTCAGTTCTATGCAGGCGACAGGGCCAAATGGCAGGACCAAGATGGTTGAGGTCCGCACTGCTTGCCTCATCCTATCGCAAGCAGCCATAACAATCACGCTGCTCCAGGCTCAACACTAGCACACACCGGTGTGCTTCCTACTCCAGCCAGTCCCACATCTCGCTGTCCCCTACCCCCTATCCCAGACCCAGTCAACGCATCAATTAAAACATTGTTGCCTGCAGGACGCGTTACTTCAATGGCATGTTTCAGGCTGCTGTGCTACTGCTCATCCAAGCAGTACCCAACATCCTGCATCCAATGCATGCGGGTCATCAGGGAGCTGCTGTCACAGTGCTCTGTGCGCATTGGACTGAGGTTGCAGACATTGCAGACACGCATCCCGCATCAGATCTGCTCACGCACATGACTGGATGACAGATATGCACAGAGCGCGTTTGCGTTGCTGGGACAGCAAGCATGACGGCCTCCTGCACTTCATCAGCACCTGGCAGCTTCAACATTTCCTAACAGCTGGACCTGGGGACTATGTGCTCAAAGACGCAACTGATGTACGTATGGCAAGATTTTTGAATGGCAATGCCAGCAAAGTTGGCATCGGAATGTCGACGGGCTCGCTGAACGAAGCCTGCCTGAGCTAAGCACGCCCTTTGGCATGCTGGTCACGATGGCTGCAGCAAAACCTGGCTGGGGGTGCCATGCATGGGCCGGCAGCGGAAGTACCAGGTGCAGGTGTAGGGGTCACCCTGGCTTCGGTGGTGTTTTGAGGTTGGTTCTATGCCGCAGCACCCTAGTCAAAGTTAAAATAACCAGAGCATTGATCATCAGCTGCGCTCAACTTGAAAAAATACGCTTCAGGGTAAAACCAACACGCATGTGGCGCAGTCAAGCCACTAGGGTTTGAAGGGCCGAAAACGGTCGCCGGGATTTCATTTTGTCTCGCGCTTTTGACCCATGGCAGTATGATCCATGAGGAACTTACTCGCCGGAAATCGCAAGATTTGGCTGAGAAACGACTTCTGTAGGTCTGTGCCGCTCTGGGCGTCCCCAAAGAGGACAAATGCGGCCTGAACCACATGATCGCTCGGACTGCAAGATATGAAACTTGGAATGTAGACCCTCTGGCACATATCTGAACAGATTATCAGGAAATCAGACCTTGCAGCCTGAGCGACAACCCCCTTTAATCATGTCCATGACCATCTAACAGTAGTTGACCTCCCCTGCCAATATACCTCTATGTTGTGAATGCAGATTCAAAGTATGGCACCACCACTGCCACAAGCAACATCCTCCAGCCTTCAACGCTATACTTCAAACCAACAGGCCATCAATTTCTCGAATTCTCATTCCCTTCAGCGCCCTTCCCACAGACAACCCGTGAGCTTTTGTAGGCGATGGGCATATTTCTTGATTCAAGTCATGGCCAGGCGAGACAGTGCTTGTTGTTCAGATGGGTGAATGGATCTTTACGCCATCTTCTGTTCCACTTGTGGGACGATACCGTTCCACTTGTGGGATGACGTAAACGCGCGCGCACACACAACAAGCGCACACACATGTGCGCACGCACGCACACGCACAGACACACATGCGGACCAAAAGGGTTCACAGGTATCCAGTAGCATCTCCAACGCCTCCGCCGTACCTGCAAAACATTTCTCACCGTCGCCCCCCCTCCATCCCATCCGCCCACCCCCCTGAGCGCCCCTGTACCTGCGGGGTTCACGGGTACCCAATCCTCCGGTTTGTGCTCCCCCAGCATTTCCATCACCACTGCCGGCACCTCCTTCAGGGCCTTGTCGGATATGGCGGTGCCGGTGGGTCGGTGCACACTGAACTTGAACCTGTGCACAATTACAGCACGCACGGGTTTGGGTCAGGATTGAAATCAAAGGAGCACGAGATTGTAGCGCATGTTGAACAAATCAACCGCCCGCATTCATATGGAACTCACAAGTAATGGAGTTCGAACCTGGAAATATGCATAATGGTAACCTACTGACCTACTGACTTGCTGACCCGGTGCATCCTTGAACCCTTACCCATTGTCTGCTAAGTATGACAGACCTGACGCCAGAAACGCCTCTTGGCTCATGCCTAATTTCCCGCCAGCCTGTGACTACCACAAGCCCCGTCTAGGCTTGTGAGTGGGATGATACGCTGAGGCATGCGAACCTCAGAAGCAGCAGCAGACTCAAAGATAGCACACCTCATCCTATTCCATCCTGCCACACAAACCACGCCTTATTCCACCTGAAGCTGCTTTACGGCAGTAGTACAACAAAACTGCCAGATGCAGGTGTTGTCTGCCCCATGACTGTGTCCATAATTGTGATCACACATCACAATCACATTTTATCCCAACTCAAACTTCCATCATGCTCTCGGCACAACTCATGCACACGGTTGGTCCTGTCCCACCCTCTCACCTTCCGTTGAATTCCAATCCCGTGATCGGGCAGCAAAACGCCACTTCATTGCCCGGCTGGTGCATGCCTCTGACCGCCTCTTTCGGCCGATCACGTGACTTGGCACTGTCATGGGGCGTCAGTTTCAGCTCAGCAACCGACTTAAGGCCAGTAATGTAGGATAAGTGGGCTGGCAAGGTCTTGGTGAGCAGGGCCTGTAGAAGCGCCTCCTTGTTGTATAACGTGCCACACTCGTCTATTACACAGGGAGGGGTCAGGTCAGCTCCAGAGAGATGGCAACGGGTCCACCTGCAAGAAATGAAAGAGTGAGTTATGGTTAAGTTGATTGTCCATTGGGACGGTTTGTTCCTCAAACTAAATAACGCTCAAATGACCTGTTGTTTAGTTTTCAAGACCACACGTTGGATTGACTGATAAACAGGTGAAATGAACAGCAGGCAGCCTCACAAAACCTAGCCATTTTTGAACAGGCGACATAAATTCCAGCAAGTTCCCCCACCCATCCTTTCAAAACTTGCTTGTCCTCTCCCCACCCGTGACTTCTAGTGACCCACAACTGGCTTAAACTATCATCCATTCCTTAGTGTAGCGTAAGGTGTAATCACTGTGCACTCACTTCGCTAACAACTCCTCCGCGGGGTTGACTTTGTCGTGTGTCTTGCCCTTGTACATCTCCAGGTAGCAGGACCTTGACTCAGCACCCGTTGACCCCCCATCGCCACCCCCACCCCGCAATCTGCTGCTCGCATGCAGTGTGGAGCCAGCTGCTAAGTGGCATGTGGAGAGAAGAGCTGTGTCTGGGAGCACGTGGCCTGCATGGAGCAGCACCTGCATGCAGACAAGCGATGCATGCGGGTTTCCGTGCAGTTTACTGTCGATGCAGTGGTGCAGTAACGGTTTCCCCCCATGTTGCTACGTTTGCATGGGGGCCAGGCCCTGTAGTGCTGGCCTGAGCCAGCCGCTGCATGCCGCCAACTTCAGCCCCTGCCCTGATGTGTGGCCTCTGCCTTGTCGTGCTCGCACCACACCTATGAATGCCATACCCATGGCGCTGTCACTGACGTCGCTGCATGCCAACCAGCTCTGTACCCTGGTTGGATGCTGTCGAAGCGTCACCTAGTGCATGTGCATGCTGGCCATGCTCAACTACAAAACACAAAACCTGACGGCAGGCTATTCTTTCATAGTCCACCTACCATGTCTGCTGGTGTCCCGAGGTCTCGGGCTAAGGAGCTGAGCGCAAGCTTCAGGCTGGCCACATTCTGGTCTGGCTCGCAGCAAAGGGTCAGCGTCCTGGTAGGTGCGCCGCAGCGGATAAGCAGCTGCATCCTTTGGGTGCTGGTTTTGCGCGTGAGTTCAGAAGAATCGCGAAACCAGGAGGCCAAACTGTTGTGTGATTGCGTGATGGTCTGAGATAAAAACCAGCATAAATCCTTAACACAGAGGCTACAAAGACTTTTAGCTCGGCAGGTTCTCACGTGACAGCCAGGAAACGGCCTGAGCCCTAGTGTGGGCAGCAGCAGGCAGCAGGCCTAGACTCAGTCAGGATATGCCCAGCACGGCTCTAGCTAAGAAGCAAGTGGGACTGGATCTCAATGATTTGAAGCATCCATGTCCGTCTCTGAGGTGAATGGTTTAAGTGCGAAGAGGACAGTGATCCACTTGGACTTGGATGCGTTCTATGCGGTACGTGCACATCCATTCGCCCATCCATAAGGCGCACTTTGGGGTCATGTCGTGCTCTGCGTGCTGTGTCAGGTGCTAACACATACTGCCCGTACCAAGGCTGTGTGCTTGCCTTTGTCCGCCTGGCTAAAATGAAAACGTGGGATTTCTTGGTGCCCCTTTGACCTGTGCCCGTTTGCCTGCATGACTGCAGCAAGTTGAACAGAAGCGTAAGCAAATCCCAGAAGGAACTCCTTTGGCCGTACAACAGTGGGATGGTGAGGCATACCAGTGGTGCAGTACACCTACAGTGGTGCGCAACATTGTGGTGTAAAAAGCTGGCCGCTAGAAGCCCGGGTGTCAAGAGCTGGCCAGAGAATGGACCTGATGTGCCTGATTACACATTGGATCGTCATCATGTTCTCTGAAAAAATGGAATGGCTTGCTCACATAACATGTGAAGGCCGCTTAAGCGTGCCGCTGACATGCGGCCATCCGCACATGCATGCACACAATGCATATGACACGTGACGCACGTTTCTGCAGGCCTGATCGCTGTCAACTATGCGGCCAGGGCACGTGGAGTGACGCGTCACATGCGCACTGCCCAGGCCTTGGAGGCTTGTCCAGACCTGGTGCTGGTGCATGTGCAAACCATAGGTGGGCCGGGCTTCGTTTAGTTCTGAAATGGCTGGCGATTTCTGCGTCACAGCGGAACACATGGCAGGCGCCGCCCTGCTCTCACATCGAGAAGCCAAACACATGGACCTTGGCCGCCGCCAAACACATGGACCTTCGTCGCCTTGACTGATGTCAAATAGCATGCGATTTGGGTGTCATGTATGAACACCTACTAGGACAGGGGCTGCTGGAAAAGAAGTCTGAGCTGTAGGCCAACAAGCCATCTTTTGTATTCTTAATACACAGCTTCGGATAAGCTGCGAATGCCATGTAATAATGGTGACGATGATTGTGAACTGTCGGCTGGTCGGCGAGCTGAGTGGTTGTTGTGAGTACATCGGCAAGCAGATTGAGATGCTTCTTTGTAGCCACCATTATGGCTTACCCAGTGTTTGTGGGTTCGTGCCTCCTACCTGCAGGCAGTGGCGGGGCGGGTGCGACCAGTGCGGAGGGCTCTGCGGATGCGCGGGCCAACACCAAGGCGTGTCTGCAGCGGTACAGGCAGGTGGGGCCGCTCCAGGTCTTTGGCGCCGGTGGGTAGATTCATTGTAGAAACTGTCAAAATTGTTGTGATGCCTCAATGCGAACCCTGTCAACCAGCGTGGCAAAGACACCCGATTTACAGACAGGGAGTCATAGGCATGTGGGGTCGATAGCAAACGCTTAATAATTGGTTGTGGAATCGTTTGCTCTGTGTTACTGTATCTCTACCTCTTGTCAAACCCGCCGTCATCCTTGTGTCGTGTGTGGCTTGTTTGCGCCCTTTGACATCCGGGGTGCCTTTGCACGCCATAAGGTGGAACAAATTGTTCTGAAGGAGCAAACAGGGGTTCAAGCGCTGTGTAGCGAGCTCTTGCATAAACTCACCATGATGAGCAAATCAGCCATCACCATGATGAGAAAGTACTTCATGCGCATCAGATATTCCATGCATGCAGGCATCTGGCGCTATCATGCGGGTTCTCAGGGACAGCCTCACCCATGGTGCACTGATGGAGAAGGGGGGTCTGGATGAGGTGTTCGTTGACGTCACACCCATGGTGGTGAGTTGTGGCGTAAAAGCTTTGTTACGTTCTTTTGTTGTTGCTGTCACGTGATGTGAATTCGGGCACGACCGTCCCCACGAGCAAGAGCGGGAGAGGGTGGTGTGGCAAAACGGTGTGAGCGTGTGCGGCACGCTGTCTAAAGTGGTTTCAAAAGCGCCCTGTAATTGCCCGCTCTTGCGCGAAGTCAAGTCATTCTTCCTCACCATGTCAAAGGTCAAGTCAAGCACGCCAAGCAAAACAGGGGTGGTTCATGCCCTCTGCTGCAAGCTCTTGTGCAAAGCCGTTACCATGATGAGACAATCAGTCACCACGGCCACTTTTCCAAGTCAAGTCAGCATCGTGCAGCCACAGTGTGCCTTGAAAACAACACTGTTGCTTTGCCTTGTTCGTCGTGCAGGATGCAGAGCTCAGGCAGATGCGAGGTGGAGTCTCAGTGCATGGCATGCATGGGCAAGGAGATTCCCCAACCACTGCCAATGGTAGCACCATTGCTCAAGCCATGCCAACCACCAACCGCATACATGACGATCACATGGAGAGCCACATGGACGGTCACATGGACGGTCACATGGAGGGTCACATGGAGGGTCACATGGGCGGTTACAGCAGTGCTCTGCGCCGGCTCATGGAGGTTGTTCAAGGGCATACTGTCATTGAGGGTGGAGTGCAGCTGGACTTGGATCTGGAGGCAGACCAACGGCTGATGGTCGGTGAGTAGACTTTGACGTACCACCAGTCTCATTTCGTTGATCCAGAGGCTGCCAAGCAAATGGTATGTATAAATACTACATTCTAAAATATAATATACAATAAATATAAATATATCAGAATTATTATATGTATAGACAGGATAGCGTGCAATTTGGTCAGTTGCAAAAGCTGGTCCGGAAATTGCGGTTAGCGGAAGGTCATCATGACTACATGGCATTTGCGATTTTCCCGAAGCATCGTTCGGAACATAAAGACTTACTATTGTCGGTGGTAAGAGTTTGACCTGGAGCCCACCTGCCGTTGTGTTTACGTGTGTAATTGTCTAGTTTGTGAATGCAGCTGCTGGCATTGCCAAGCGCTTGAGGGATGCGGTTTTCCAAGATCCATCATGTGGCTACACATGCTCGGCAGGCATTGGCCCTAACAAGGCAAGTGGCCTATATAGTCAAGCCCAACTAGCAAAAGGCAGGACAGGATGCCGGCTACCGTACATTCAAGAGGCGCCAGATCGCTGGCAACTGGCCATACCATGTACCCGGTCATCAAATCTGGCTGCACAAGTAGCTCCCCTTCCTAGTCGTTGTCATGCCGCATGCCAAGCGTTGCAAAGCCTTGGTGATCCCACAACCAACCCCCCAGCCCTCGTGATGTCAGAACTCATGGCGCGATGTCAGAACTCATGGCGCGCTGGACGGGTTATTAGCAATCTTACTGATTATGCTGCAAAAGTGGACGCCGATAGGCAGGTCGCAGGTCGCTCATTTTGCGGAGTGTTCTGTCTGTCCTGCTCGCAGCTTCTGTCCAAGATAGGCAGTGCCCGCAACAAGCCCAACAAACAGACCCTGCTGCTGCCCCGTGCAGTGCCAGGGCTAATGCAGGTTTGTATGCGGAGGTGTGGGTGTGTGCGGGTGTGCATGCGTGTCATCTGCATTAAGAGACATCTTGTGCACATTGCCAGGAACTTTGCGTGTGCACTCTTGGTTGAAGCAATCCTTACTTGGGGCAGGGCATATGCAACTTGCCGAATTGAAAGCCTCAGCACCTAGAGTAGCTCCATTCCCTTGACGCCACTCATATGCGCAACCAGCAACGGCTACTCAAGGTGTGACTTCTCACATGCCAGGGACTTGCCAGTGTGTTCCTAGCGCTAACAAGACTGAAAGCATTTCAAGGTGTAACTCCTGACGGGAAAAAAAACCCCTCACACGCAGTTTCACGGGTCCCGTGGCTGTGACCTGAGCCCTCACCATGTTTTCCATATGTTTCATGAGCAGTGCTCCCCTGGATGTGCTGTGAATGCCAGCCAGGCATGGTTCAACCATTTGATCATTTGATGATGCAGAGATGATCCATTTTTTTTTTGAGCTTGCTTACATCTGTTACAATAACGACTCAGGGTGGTCTGTTTCTAGCACTGCCCAGACTTGCTGACATATACAGGTTGTACTTCCTTGCTGTAGGACCTGCCCATAGGCAAGCTGCGGTGGCTGGGTGGCAAGCTGGGGGAGAAGCTAAACGAAACTCTGGGGGCCAAGGCAGCGGGAGACGTGCAGGCAGCCAGTTTACAGGACCTGAACCGGATAGTGGGGGATAAGGCATGGTAGGGAGGAAGCTTTGGACAGCAGGGCCAGAGGATAGTGCTAGTATGGAGAACATGTGCATGTCTTGACAGCGATCAAAGCCATCAATACCAAGTGCCACGATTCTGATTGATTGTGCCTGTTAAGTGCACATGCGACTGTGGACCTCACTTGTTCACGACGGTTTCTGTTCCACCTTGGGAGTACCATTGCAACAGTTCTAGGTTCGTCCTGCTGTGCACACTTTCGCCATCGTAAAAACTCAGTATGAACACACTCCTGAAAAAACTAGTCCCACAGACAACTGACAGCCTCATCACGGCGCCAGTCCCAAAATTGTCCCAGAACTGGCAAACTTCTTTTTTTTTGGCCTGTTCAGGTGGCTGTATAACTATGTGCGTGGCATTGATGACGAACCTGTCAAGCCTAAAGGTGAGACCGCTCAAACTAGGGCAACAGGAGCTGGCGGTCCGGGCCTATGATTGCATGTTCGGTATGCCTGTTGTTTGCTCAGACGCAGGTCTGGCTTACCACTTGACTCGTCCCATGCTTTTCTTTTCTGGACTCTCTTCTTCTGTTGCTCAGGGTTGGTGAGGACAGCATTCAGTCTTGCCTCTTGCATGGCTTGCTAGTGTTCACGCTCGCTGCACATGGGCCTCCTACAATAGCCATACACTACTTGAGCCGATGATAATGACCAGAAGGACAGCTACATTGCTCTAGCTCAGCTTCACGTTTGGCGAGCCTGAGCTTGAATCAATGAAAAGTGCAAGCTCGACTCGACTCTGATGACTAACTGCAATATGCAAGCACCATGAAATGCTGAACGGCGTGAATTATGGACATGCAAGTCCAACCTGTATGCATTGCCAATTGCAGGGCCCATCAAGAGCCTGAATAGCTGCAAGTCCTTCAACTCCACATCCAATTTGAATGAGGTATGTTCGGGTATACTACGCATGTACGAAATCAAGCAACTTGAATGAGGTGCATATGGTGGATGATATGCATATGCGTCTAGTTTTTTGGCTGTTTGAGTTCTTCGCTTTTGCGAACCTCGGGTTTTTTCTTCACATTTGCGCAGTTGGAATGGCATTGAAAAACGTCTAGGGCTTTGTCAGGCACGATACAAGGGCGGGCGAGGGGTAGGGGTCTGCAGTTAGAGTGTTATTTTTGCCTTGTTGGGGTCAGACTCTGTGGCTGCTTCGCTACATCTTACTTTGCTACTGACTACGGCGGCTACTTTACAAGTACAGGCACTGCTTCGCTCACTGGCAGCCCGCCATTTGAATCTTCCTAGGCAGCACCCTGCTCCATGCAGGTCAGTCGCTGGATGTCCATGCTTGCCTATGAGCTGTGTGAACGCATGGCTGAAGACGAGTGGGAGCACCACAGGAGACCCCGCAACCTAAGTGAGTACATGGGTCGTGAGTGGGAGTATGAAGCTAGCTGTTCAGGATCTCAGGATATGTTCCGTGACCGTTTTGAATAGGAAGCCACCTCCCCATGTTCTGTGCCCTCTATTTTGTGGTCAATTTGAGGGTTTGGGAGCCAACAGTGCACCAAGGAGTCAAGGAGTGTCCTGTGCCGGCTTCCCTGGTATAAACAAGTGTAAGCTTGTACCGGCAGTACAAACGTATAGAGCTGCCACATTCCTTCCGCAGTGCTGAGCTACGTTGTGCGTTCCCACTTCTCTCCGCAGTGCTGAATTACCGCGGTGGCCGAGGCGCCTTGCTTCAGGATCGCAGCGTGCGCTGCTCCATGCCCTCGCACAGTGCCAGCACAGGACCGTCAGCAGAGGCCATTGCAGGCGCTGCCCTGGCCATGTTCAGGTGCGGTTCGTGTGCATGTCATGTCTTGCATGCATTGCCCCATTGATGTGGGGCGCGTGCATGTCATGTTGGAATGCTGCGTCATGTGTGACGGACAGCATTGCCATGGCCACATTCAGGTGCGGCATGCAACATGTGGTTCATGCGCAGCATGTGTGGCACTCGCGTGCTGTGCGCTGCTTGTTGTTGTTGTTTACATGGCCTTCAGTCCGGGGAGGACTGCTCAGCAGGGGCAAGAGGGGAAGGAAAATAGGTGACCTATCGGTCACCACTGCACCCTAAGCAACAACCGCAAAGTCAATTCTTCAGTAAAGACACCTGTGTTATCTCCCACCACTCAACTCTTCAGCATCACAAGGTAGACATGCAATTACTCGCCAGATGGCTGACGTAGCACAAACTGGCCTTCCCATGCCGTTACTGTGGAGCGATGCCATGGGGAGGTGTGGCATACATACAGGTGCGCTGCATGAGGAATCCTTGCATGTCATGTTGCGTTTCGCATGCTTCATTTCTCATGCATCTCGCTTCTCCAGTGATTTCTCTCTGCTACCGCACAGAAGGGTGTGGCACAAAATGTGTGGCACGGGGAGAGGCCAGGTTTGACGCCCACCAGTGATGTGGGATTTCAATTTCAAAGTTGAATTCAAATCTCACATAGAAACGAAGCCGTTCTGCGCCTCAACATTGGAGTCTCACATTAAAACGAATCTACATCACTGACGCCCACGTGTCCATCTCAATCTGGTCAGAAGCCCAACTTGAGGTAAGAGCAAACGTTTGTGGCAGTGGTTACTGGGTTAATTGTCGGGGCCAACCAACTCTGCTGTGGTGGTTCTCATTCGTCAACCAACCTTTTCATGCACGTCCGCAGGAAGCTGACGGATGCATTGCCCTGCACAAGACTGGCATTATCAGCAACCGACTTCTTTCAACCACCTGCTGAAGGTGCACGTGCCATCACACATTTCCTCGCACCTCAACCGAGCCAACAACTGCACCAACAACCTGCTCAGCAAGCGACTCAACCGTCAGTGTCACGACAGCGACCCAAGAATGGCCGGCAGACCATCACACAGTTTCTCACACTTCAGCAACTGACTCAACTACCTCAGGCAACAACACAACAGCAGCCCACCACAATGCTACCAATGAAGCAGGCAAGCCAGCCCACCACACAGCCCACCATACAGCTCACCACTCAGCCCACCACACAGCCAAGCACGCAGCCCACCATACACACGTTTAGGCAGCCCAGCGCACATGCTCACACCGAGCCCACCACACACCTCCCCATCAAGCGCACCACATCGCACAGTAGCACAGAGCGCACTTTGGAGATCCAGCCAGAGCATGCCGACAGCCATCATCAACAGGTAGCAAAACGCAAGCGATCCGGTTTGGAATCCATCATGACTCAACGCCCACAGGAGACATCAGTGGCTGAGGTGGTTTTGCTTCCAGCACCCACACATCAACCTATTACGAACCAACGCCAGCCACCATTGGCCCCTCACTTGCGACATCCACACACCACTCCACATCACACTCTGTTCCCATCCACCACACCAGCGACATCCACACCAACCACCACTCATGTACACCCCCACGTGCCACAAGCAACCAACAGCAGCAACCATCAACAGGATTCACATTTACAGCACACTGCCGCCATGCCTGCCCCTGCTGCCCGTCCTCCCAAGACATCTAACCTGTCCCGCACACTGCACAGCCTGTTTGGACGGCCTTCGGCGTCTCAGCCCACGCAAGATGTACCGTTCACACACCTGCCTGCAGCGCCTGGAAAAGTGTCTGACCCGACCCCACAACAAAATGCAGCAATATCCCTAGAGATTTATGGTGACTTGGGACACGCGCCACCAAAAGCTGACCAGGGAACGTATGACACTGTGCATGGGTGTGGGGCAACACCTGAGAGTGTGCATGGAGAAGGCCAAGGGCAAGGAACAGCGCAGGGACAAGCATGGCCGCATGAGCAGAGGAATGTGCATGCACATGCACAGGGGCATGGACGGACGCCCATGCATCAGCATGTGGGTGCTGACATGCAAGGCGCTGAGATGGAGGCAGTAGATCATGCTCACAACCTGCAAGGGCAGGGGCAACGCCAGGATGGCGAGCATGGACATGAATTGGTGCAGGAACAGGAGGAGCAGGGGCAGAAGCAAGGGCACGAACAAAAGCACCAGCCTGTAGGGGAGGAGCAGGTGTTGATTGATTTGCCAGGTGCCCCAGATGGGGAGGCAGACTTGTCAGACGCATGGATCAGTGGCATTGATGTGGAAGAGCAGCGCCGCATGCTTGAAGGTGTGGCCAGGAGACGAGCCCATATGAAGCAGGTCCTGACAGGCAATAAGGCTGGGCCCTCTGCAGGCCGGGGTGCTAAAGCTAAGCAGCAGCAGTTGCAAGGTGATGGCAAGAAGCAGTTGAGCATTGCAGCCATGTTCCGGAAACCCTAAACATTGCTCTTGCGTTCTCTTTCTGCACACACAGGAGACTGGGTTGCTAAAGGGTGGTTGAGCTGGATGGCAGTCATTATGCATGAGAAATGGACATGCATGAGATTTTGCACATGCTTTTGTTCTGTAATTGCGCGAGAGTTCTTTGTAAGGAGGGAGTGCACACCATGCAGCACGTCTAACGCAATTATCAACAACTTGTGGTTGGCTGGCAGTAAGAGCTCTCAGTATGTTTATGTATGTAGGTGTTGACATAGGGAAACCCATAAAAGGATAGGCATCACCCGAAAACTGGTGTTTGTCGCTGGGCGGTATCCATTCTTGTTTGCTAGCGTTCGTGCTTCGTGTCATTTCTATTTAGAGATGCTTCTCTAATGTAACAGTGGATGACAGCAGTGGTTGCTTACAGAGGGCTGTTCAAATCTCCTCATACCCTTTGCTTCCAGCCTGCGAGGTTGCTGCCTCCATGCCTGGAAAGCGATGACTTCCAGTTCTGATGTGCCTCCAAAGGCAAGCTCAGGTATTGCCATCCGTAAGTTGCACCGCCAGCCTATTGCCCAGACACAACAGCTCATTGACTTAGGGTTGTTCAAGTTCAGAGCACGCCCTGGGGTGCAGGGAGTGAAGTTAACCAGTTCAGCATGGCAAACGTCCTCTCTTTCTCTCAGCTCGGTTCCTGCTGATAGCAACTGTCTCACTCTGCATGGTGTGAAGCGTACCAGCACCAGATGAAGTTGTGTCTGCGTCAAAACAAAATTGCAAAAGTACAACCCTGCAGGGGACAGTCAAACTAATGTGGCCTGGCTGAGACAGCTGGCTGGAAGCACAATCTGCGTTGGATGAGTTTGTAAGATCAGGCTTTCCCGAGTGGGAATGTGTGTTCAGCGTCGTGTGGCATGTCTGAGGCAGCCGCTTGATTGCAGACGAGCCTGAGTCAACAAGTGAATCAAATGCAGACAGCCAAAACCAGGAGACAGGAACTACAGCGTCAAAAGACAAATGGGCATGTGAACCATCTGACCGGTACCTCAAAAGTCGGTGATGTAGGTCGCTACCATTCAAGTGCAGATTACATTGTGCTCTAGACGAGCCAAGAATGTCCTCTCCCTGCTGACAGGTGATCAACCTCAATTATCAATTCTGCAGTTGCAATTCTGCACGGGGTACCATGGCAGGTACAAGTGCATACGGCAAGATTCACTACAATGTCTTCTTATATTGTGCATCCATGTCGTGCATCTTCAAGCCCTGAAGAGGACTGTGACCTCAGCCCTGACAAACAACTAAGAAACGGCTGGGCTCACGTGTCAGCTTTTTTGTTTTTTCAAGCCCGAGGCTCGCTTTCCCTCGCTACTCCAGAGCCACACTGTATGCATAACGACTTGTTGCACGGCAGCTGTGCCGCTCGTGTGCGTGGAGCTTCAGTCAGGCAGCTGCGTCAACAACCATGCAAGGCGACCTGATTGATCTGCGTTCCCCAGCCGCACACCGCATAACACTGTCGGGTGGCGGAGCAGACGAGGAGTTCTCGTTCAAACCAGTGGTTCCGTTGCTCAGCAAGCCGCCTGCTCGCATATTCTCGCTTATCGATGACCTGGACATTGGCAAGGACTACCTGCCTACGCCACAAGATGCAGGGTGGGGCCAACTCGCAACCATGTAGCCGTCGTGTCAAACTGCTTGATTTCTATTGGGACTGGCGAAGCAGGGTTGTTTGCAGGTTCAGACCCAAACTCTTGCCGAGTGCGCAGGATTGCCAGTGGCTCTCAACCTTTGGCGGCAGTTCCCACCGCAGAGCTCTTGTGCCTTACTAGTCCGCGCCCCAGCCAGCCCACAGAACAAGCTGACAGCTGCCCGCCAATCCAACCAGATGCCATCAGCGTTGATGAGGCAACTGAAGAGCATGCTTCCTGTGTTCAGCAGCAGCTGGACAGTGAAATGGTGGACACGCAGCAAACTGGGGAGCTTGCACCTGCTAACCTTGAGGAGCAAGGACAGCTTCAGAAGGAGCTTGATGAGACCAAACTGAAGCTCAGCAAGATTGAGGCGTCTCGTGAGATGATTGCCCGGGACTTGGGGCTGCACAAGGCGCATATTTCCAAGGCAGGTGGCCATGCAGCCAACCGATGTGCATGAGCTGCATGCATGCAGGGCAGGCACATGCTTGCAGTCACAACTGCCCATGCACTGCCACAGCATGCATGTGCACATGGACCATGTGAACAGATCTAACGCACGCAGTTACCAAGAACCCCATGTTGAATGTTCTGCCACACGATTTCAGTACATATGGAGCCTGTGTGGTCCAGCAGCACGGCGAGTTGACGCCCCTTCAAATCCGTCCCTTAAAATCCGTTTGCTACGTATGCATGTGCAACATGTCTGCTGTGTGCACTGTTGCTGTCGTTTACATCCTTGTGGATGTGCGTCATGCACTGAAGGCATGTGTCCCGCAACTCAGGGACAGATGACCCTAATGCCACTCACTGTCCGGCAAGCCAGTGCCGTTGTGTGCCGTTGTGCTGCTGTGTCCACAGCTGGAGGGAAGCATCAGCTCGTATGACAAGCAGGTCAAGCAAGCGGCTGATGAAGTTGCAACGCTACGGGTGAGCATTGGAGGGGTAGCATGGGGAGAGTAAGTGTTTGTTTGTTTTGTCTCACTCTTCCCTGATTTTGTGACAACTGTCTTTGCTGATGCTATGTGCCTGGTGCATGGGGTTGATGGGACAATTTACACTAGACGTTCACTGACCTGCCCATTGGGCATGTTTGTGCACCATGCACCAACTGTACACACTTCATGCGAGGTTCATGCCCCAAACACCCAAGTGCTCGGTTCATCACACTGTCATGCGTACATGGTCTATGAGCCATGTCCCATGCTGTTTTAAGCATCATGTGCTTGATTCATGCATCATGTATTATGTTGCTTGCTCCACGCATCGTGTGCTATTCGCTTGCTTCGTGCACCATGTACCATATGTAATCCTTCTCTATCTCCCGTCTTCTACGTAAGCACGATCCGCTGGTACTGCTTGCTGCACGATGCAGGTTAAGTTGGCTGCTGCGGAGCGCGCTGCTGCTGACGCCAAGGCCGCTGCAGGCATTACTCCCGAGCGCTGCAGGGCCTCTGCCAGAGCCCTGGCTGAGGAGACACACAGGTGGCAGGGGAAATACAGGGGACAGGGGGGGACGGGACAAGGACACGGGGCCTTTCTGAGAGTCATAATTCAAATGTTAATGTCGCAGGGCAGATCAGATCAGGCAGGGTATCTGTGCATATATTGTTCGTCATCTGCAGTCTCGTATGATAACCAATGATACAATACCGAGTTGATAGAGTGATGGTAATAGGTGGTAAAAACCTGTGCCTGCCTGCCTGCCTGCCTGCCTCATGCTCACGTTTGCCTGGTGGTTTGCGTGGTGCCGCGTGTCGTTTCAGGGCTGACCATGCGCGTCACCAGAAGGAGTGCGAGCTGCAGCGCGCCCAGGAGCTGATGCAGTACGAGGTGCAGGAAATGAAAGCACTCAAGGAATTCATGGCACAGGTGCGGCCGGCATGACGTACATGCAGTGTTGGCGTTTATATTTGAGATGGTGATACGAACTGCACACTGGGACCATGGGACAAAAACGGTTACCAGATGCATGCCCCGTGCCAGTCTTGAGAGCACGCTGAGCCATCAGAACGCAGTTGCCAACATTTTTCCAACCACTGACTAACTGCCAGAAACCGCCCATGCCACCGCAGGAGCGGTTGAGTTTGTTGCGTGTGAACGAGGATCTGAGCTGCCAGCTGCAGTCCGCTCAGGAGTCGGTGGCTGCTGCCCAGGGTCAGGGTGCCGAGTTGACTCGGCAAGTCGCGTTGAGTCAGGAAGAACTCAGAGACGCTAGGAGAGAGGTGAGTGGGCAACACTAGACTTCACACGTTTTCAAATTTTGAATTATTTCATTCCCCTGTCCCGTCCCCCCCCCCCACCCATGGGGCAGTGCGCCAAGTAGACCCGAATCGAGTGGGGAGCTGAACGAGGCGTGGACAGAGGTGGATGGGCATCAACACAGTATTCCACACATTTTCAAATTCCATTTCATACGCCTTCTGCACTTACATTTCATACACCCGCTAAGGAGGCTGGCAAGGGAGAACCCAGAAAGGCGAGGAGGCTTGCACGTACAGGCCACCATCATCTGCCTTTCCACCTGCTGCATCTACAACACACCATCTGATGCGGCAATGCTACAATGACCAGGACCAACAGGGGAGGCACAGTTTGGGAGAGCGTAGGGGGGAGGGAAAAAGAGGGAGATTAGGCTTCCCCTTCCCACCCTCAATCTGAGATGAGTCAGGCCAGGGCCATCATCGCCTCATGCAAGAGCGTGTTACCTGGAGGTTGAAACCCCTGCCTGCTTGCTATGCACGTTGAAGCCGTAAATGCTTCATCTTATAGCGTGAAAAAGCGCTCTGGGTGTGAAACTGGGTGTGGCATTTACAGGCAAATGCTCGTATGCCAAGCCACAAACGCACAAGGGACACGCCGTGAGGCGCCAGAGCTGTAGTCCTTGAGCTGTGGCTGAACAACTGTTTGATCTTCCCTGTGCCTGCCCCCTACTGTTTGCCTTCAGGTTCAGAATCAGACCTCCCAGGTTTGGAAGCTGAACAACGAGTGCATTGAGCTGCGGGCTGAGATGGCAGCTGTCAGGGCGCAGGCAGCCTCGGCACAGGCCGCGGTGGTGACTGCACAAGAGCAGGTGCGGGTTACGAGGATGTTGTTGGTTGCTTGTGGCAACCTCATCACCATCATTGAATGGACGGAAGTGAACATAACGGGAAGTCTGTAGACAATTACCATATCAAGGAGTGCCAGTGATACGGTCGAGTGAGAAGAAAATTCTGTAGGAGGGAGCTGAGGTGGGGGGTGTGAGGGCGCAGGCAGCAGCAGAACAGGCTGAGTAGGTGCAGGTGCGAATGGAAAGATCTGGGGTACACATGGCGTTGGTTAGCAGGGTGGTGACAAGCGCAAAGGTGGCACACAAGTGCAGCGAGTTTCTGGGCAACCTCGTCATTGTCATTACATGGCAGTTGCAGCTTCGCCCAAAGCCGTTTTGATATTATAATTGACAGGGTACGAAATCGAAACAGGGGGGAGCCTGCAGCTGACGCAATTTTTTGCCTAAACGGTAATGCATTAAACTAGTTTGCGTGGCATGGCTGCGTGTTTGACTGCATCTATACAATCCATGCCGCGCCATCATATCTTGGGTATGGACGGGACGATAAAAAACAAACGATCACACAGAGACAACGCTCTAAACAGAGGCGGGGTAAAGCACGCATACTGTTATACCATTCTTGTCCTGCAGGTATCTCTCGAGGCGGAGGGGCGGCACAAAGCCGAGGCGGATTCCAGGGAGATGCTGGGAGCGGGAATACGGCTGTACAAACAGGTGTGTTGGTGTTGTTGATGTTGTTATGACCTTCAGTCCGGGGAGGACTTCTCAGCAGGGGCAAGGGAGGAAGGGACTGAGAGACTGTACGAACAGGTCCGGGTGGTGGGTGGTGGGTGGGATGTGTTCAATGCGGGCAGAGCAGGGTGGAAAGACGTTGTATACCTCCTCCAGCGTTACAATGTGAAGACTCAAGTGAGGGCTGCTCAATATCACACCGATGTGCGATGTGGCGCCGCGCTTGTGCGAGGTGGCAACGGAAGGGATAAGCAAGAAGGGACGTAGAGAAATAGCAGGCAGGCCCACAGGCCCGCCACACCAGCATTGCCTGTTACACTATTCATCGCTACATCTGTATGCTTGCATGCAGATACGTGGTGTCTCCCATGCGCTCGAGGGACACATGCACCACTTCCAGCCCATTCCCAAGGTGGCGCTCAGCATACGTTCGCTACAGGTGGGCGCGAAGGGGGTCGGGGGATCTAGTTTATGCTTAGTTCTTTTCCAAAGGCTTCCCCTCAGGGATGCTGGAGTCGTTGGCTAGGGCCTTGCGCCCCGGAGTCAGGCTTAGTAGCCGTCAAAAGTTCACACGGCGATTTCTCGAGCGAATGCTCCATCGCTGTGTCATGCCAATGTGTGCCTGATTTCCTCGCTGTTCTGGTTTGCACCCGTGCAGGACTGGTGTGCCAAGCAGGCTCCGTTCTGGAGCGCCCACGCAGCAGCGGCAGCCGAGGCAGATGCCGAGACCGAGTCGTCTTCTGTCGGCGCGGTCACGGCAGCGGCGAGCGACACGAGCGAAGACATGACGTTTAACCTGAGTGGAGCATTGGCGCGCCACAATAATGTCACAAGTACCGGCTGCATGTCCGCCATCAAACGATGAGGAGCCGCCATCCGCACACCATCAAATCAACCACCGCCTGATCATCAATATGGCCTGCTGCCAATGCCGATTCATACTCACACAGACACCGACCACTTTACAGCCCTGGCAACGGATAAATGCTTACTAACCTCGAACGTCAAGCAGTCTGCGACCCAGAACAGCAACAAGGAGGAACCAGCAGCTGGAACCACAGCACCCAGCTTGCTGGCGAAGGGGTATTCGATTGTGCGGCATTGAACCCTGTCCGACGTCGGTTTGAACAGTTGAGCGGATAATACTTGAATGCAATGCGTCACGCACAGTGCCTCACGTTCATGCTTGTTACATAGATACTGCCACGCAAACACGCTAGAAGGAGAGGCCCTGCTCGCTGCCATGACCTAGGCAGACATTCATAGGTAGGAGTACAATTTGCAATCACGTGCTTGTTATAATGGCATAGGCAGTGCTTCACACCACAGTCCTGACACGGGTCACTGTTTCCTGTGTAACCTTGAGGGCCTTCGTTCGCGATGTTCTAGCCGATCGAGTAGTGCACCATTTTCGGAGCTCTTAGGTGCGCTGAAAAGCTGAAGACACTGCGCATCTGTCTAGCTAAGGCTCACGTGCAGCCGCGCAAGGACCGAGCCAAGGGGCGTCGGTTTCTGTGGGACCTCCTTGGGCTGGCAAGAGGCCCATGTCTCCTCTGCAGCCCAGAAAACCATGTCTGGGACCTTCCCTAAGTATAGTAACCGTCCAGAGCGATCTGAACTATGACACAGGCATCAAGTTGGCATGATGCATGCTCAAAGGCAAGGCATGAGTACATGCATGTAGTCCCGACCAAGCCCAGGTCATCACAACAGCGACCAACTCCGTCTCCGGAAGCGATGCAATGCCTTTGTCAGCTAATGGCAGGTAACTCTCGTCGCATCGGCTCAGTTTAATGCAGTTCACGGTGGTGTGTTGAGGTCTGGAAACGTTCTGTTCGAGGCCAGACCAGCTCAACGTTGTTCAAGCACGAAATCATGCCAGACACGTAGCTGGGGATCATATCTACCAGTATGCCAAAGCGCGTTCTTGAACAAAATACAGCGGGGGCTGTGGAACATCGCGAACAAGGGGGGTCACTTTTGGGTGACCGTGTCAGGACTGTGGCTTCACAATAGAAGGGAAAAACGCCGTGCGTGTTTCTGATAGGATAAAAAGTTGCAAGTTTGTCCATGCTACAGATCCCAGGCAAATGATCAAAAGCAGCAGGGACATGCCCATCTTTTTGCAGAGCAGTAGACCTGACAGCTGAAGCAACAAACTGAATTGAGCTACGATCTTCACGCAGCGGGTGTTCGTACGTGTGACCAGTGTTCGTACTTGCGTGCAAAACTTGTGGCGCCGGGTCAACAACTAAGGAATGCCGGCATTTACAAGGAGGGAGTGCACACCATGCAGCACGTCCAACGCAATTATCAATTACCTGCGCAATATGCAAAAACTGTCCTTGATCACTGAACAGCACAATACTGGGCAGCAGGGTCGCCAGGCCCGGGAGTTGCGCCGCATGTTTGACGAGTGACAGGTGGACGTCTGTTGGGCGTTGCGACCCTGCAGACCCTCGTCCGTAACTTGAGTCTGAATTGGCAGTCTGAATCCAATAGTTCCACCTTCGCCACAGCGCTGAAATGGAGCGACAAGTGCGATTGGTATGCGGAGAAGGCACGAGCATCACGGTTCCTCTAGGGCTCTTGTCGGCAGCCTCCCACGTCCTTTCGGATCTGTGCAGCCTTCTAGCTCCTGGCTGCGAGACTTTGCAGGTTCGTCGCTTGTGGCGCAGATGGCTTGAACGCTAGGCCATAAATCAAGTGCGTGGCGGTAAGGACCTGCTAACGTCAGCAACGATCTCATGCAGGTGTCGGAGACTGTTGAAGCTTGGACGCTGGTACTCGAGCTCCTTTCGATCCAAAGTCAGTGTATGGTGACTGCCGGACCACTGGTAGCATGCCATGCCAGATATTGCTCTGGGTTGGCCAATCAGCCGTTCTAAGCATGCCAATTCCATTGGTGATCAGCCCTCCTTCTTTTCAAGTGGTATCAGCTTGCTTTCAAGTGGTATCAGCTTGCTAGCGTTCACGCTCGCTGCATGGCCCGCCAGGCTGCGATCTTTACATACCAGCTCACAACCACCGAGTTACATCAGCTTCTTCCAGTAGCAGGTGCTTCTCCCTCTTGCACCTTATTGTCTGAACCTTTTCGTCTGCTCACAGCTCATGACGCAACTGGCGCAACTATGTTGAGACGCCTGGCTTGTCTGGATCTGCAAAGCGTAATGATCACACTGCAGATTGCCCACAAGGTATGAATCCTGAGGAATCCTGATCCAAAGTTTTAAGGACTTCAGAGGTCAACACGGCCTGGCCTATCAATCTTCGTTTCAATCCGTGCTGGCGTGTCGCTGGTTTGGCGATAGTAATGCGGACAGATTGCTAGTGCCAGACAGCTGGTGCAATATTAGGTTTTGACGTCGGCTACACAGTTCCCTTTGCCCAGGTTGTCACCTGCCCACAAGGCATGAACGGTCATGAGGCAAGGTGTACGGCCAACGTTCAAATTCTCAGCTGCGGTTGTTTTGTCACAGAGGAATTTTAGCTTACATTTGCCCTTGGCTGTCAGTACGGCCTGGCCTTTCCAGCTCTGCTTTAATCTAATGCCAACACATCGTTGATTCGGTGATGGTGGTTACTGTCAGCAGTTTCACAGCCATGCCCCCTTTGCCCAGCCTGTTGGTGAGATGCATGCCTTTGAGATTTGACGTGCACCATTTGTCTGTCATTCTGTCATTCTTGCCTACAGCCTGCTGAGTCATCCTCTGCATGAACCCGACAAGATCCCATGCTACTCTCACCACACATGCATGCTTGCAGTGGGCCCTGCTGGAACTGCTGCATCATCTGGACCTGCACCTTGCGCAGCACCTGCCGCCCCATCTGTCCATGCATTCGACCAGCCGAGGCTACCTAATCACATGGCTGGCGCTGGCCGATCGCGGTGGCCTCCCTCGCACCTTGGATGCGCAGCTTACAGCTGTGGCAGATCCAGCCAGTGATCTGGCGCAGCGAGGTCTGCTGGCAGGACTGTCCAGTGGACCAGGCAGGTTGGGAGGCTGTTCCAACTGCGTTGCCAGCAGCCCTACTCAGCTGGCTACGGCCACACATGACAGTGCAAATTGCCATTCTACGGCGATCTTACCAAGAACAGCACGGCTGTCTCATTGCGACCCAGGGTATCGGAACGCATGGGAGCGCACAGAGCAGCGCGGTTACGCTGGGGTTGACGCAGCTCCAGCGGGTCCCTGCTGTAAGGAATGCGCACTTGGACGAGAGCTCCAAGGCCTTTCACCGATAACTCTTGTTCGCTTGTTGCGAGCGGTGGCCACGGCGGCAAGGGCCATCCAGCTGCGGCCTTTGCCAGCCGCGGCGTCCGTTGATTCCGACTTTACCCAGCCTGCGTGCGAGACCAGAAGTGCCGACGACAAGGCAGGCCATGTATGCAACACGACAGTGCAGCCATGCGTCGCGTGCAAGGAGGCGCTGCCCATACCCATTCTCTTGCACAGCGCGGACCTTGCTAGTACTGTCGCTTTCGGTGATTGCCGCGCAATGCCTGATGCGTCCAGGGCGGGTGGTGCAGCTGTGCAAGCTCGCATGTGCGGTCCTGCGTGCTGGGAAACCGGCGTTTGTTTGTGTGGCTGATCGCGAGCCGTGACCTACTTGGTACCTTCACTGCGCTTAGCTAAGATGCAGTGACCAGACTTGTTTTTATACAAGATACTTGCTAGCTTCACTGCGCTTAGCTGGGTGGCTCGACTACCTAGGTTGGGTTTCACTTGCTCACGCTGTGCCTGATGCATGTGCAGTGTTCAACACTTGGAGACGCAGGGGCTTGCACGTGCAAGGCATTGAAAACGTTGGGCGCAGTGAAAGGGTTCTAAAACAAAAGACCCCTCTCTTTACCAGGAGGGAGTGCACACCATGCAGCACGTCCAACGCAAATATCAACTACTTGCGCAGATTGCCAGTTAGTCATTGTAGAAGACGTGATCAGGCTTTCCCGAGTGGGAGTGTAATGTGTGTTCAGCGTCGTGTGGCAACTCCGGCAATTGCGGTGGATCAGAACTCAAGCAAGCTGCAGCTTTTCCATGGACGCAATGAACTGTTTACAGCCTGATCGAGCAACGTACGACACGCACAAAATTTGCTGCCCTCGTCCGTAAATGGAAAGATACACGGCCAAGCCCATCCAATGATTGCAGGGATAGAGGGAGTCTTGATTGATCACTAGCTGGGCTGACATACTCACATAAGCCAGGTGTCAAAACGCCTGAAAACTGACGCAGCTAGCAGAGAAGCTACACCAATGCTTGCCGCTCCGTTCTGTTCTGGAAAGCTTTATGGATCAGCTGTCCCAGAGTGCTGCCGTAAATATCTAACCTTGCCAAAATCTTCAGAACGTATGTGCATCCCAGAAGCTACCGTACTGCACATGAAGTCCCGCTCTCAACACAGCGCTAAAACGGTACATGTGGTTTCTAAGCACTTGTACCGCCGATGTACCGCAGCAGCACACAGTCATTTCCGAGGATGAAACCATTGCGCCCTTCGTTGAAGAAACGTACAGCGTACAGGTTGGCAGGCACGTCATCGCCGTTCCGGTCACGCTTCCAGCTCCTGTGCATAGGGTACAAGCAGCACGTGTCAGTCACATGCATGGAACCAGATGCCAGCTGCTTGTAACTATGCTACACCGCCAGCCACTGCTTGCGATCTAACCCATGCACCAGTTGCTGGGTGTATGTAGCCTCTATCTGACAGGTCTCTGCCATTCTGCCCTTGCGTGTCAGCGTTTACTTGCTTCTGATGCACTGTTGTCCATGCGTCATATCTGTGCCATTCTGCCCATTTCTTCGTTCAGCATGACCATTGTGCCAACATGCCTGTCATGAGGCTTAGATTAGCTTTCCTGTAATCGTGAATTTTGCAACTGATATGCCTGGCTTGCTCGAGGTGTGAAAACTTTTGAAGTTGTGGGGTACGCCCTGCCTCTGCCGTCTCATACTATGCAGCCAATACCTACGGCAGTTTTAGGTTGCATTGAGTTACTGGTGCCTTCACAGCAAAGGCAGCCGGAGGATTTCACAGCGCACAGCACATCCTGCTATCTTCCCAGTAGCAGAACTCAGATTCCTGCACACCTGCAGCAAGCACCATATCTCAATGCCTACTCACTTTCCGGCGTCCTCGCTCTTGTAGAGCGAGCCCGACCCTCCCACAGCAAAGGCCGTGGTGCTGTCGCGGAAGCCCACGTCCAGAATGCCAAAGCCCCGGCTGTTGAGGTTGACTTCGCTGAACCCCTCCGACACACCGGGCTGGTCCGCAAACAACATCTCACCGCCACGTGTGGTCAGCCACACCTGAGAGCGACCAAATGAGAGTGAGGTGTAAGCACATGTGCAGGCACACCTTCTAGCATCGTGTATCGTTTGCCACTGTAGGCGCTTTGCTCATTGTTGAAACAAAACCCGGGCGTAAAGCCATTACCGCCTGAATCTATGACCATGACTCTTGCTAACCAGCATCTGCTTGTTGTGCTGACTTGCATTGTTTGTCAGTCCCACCCACGTTTGTTTTATGTCCACCCACAGCTACCCATCGCTTGCAGAGTAGCTCAGACCAGCTCAGACTGTCACATACCTTGTTGTCCGGTGTCCAGCCCATGTTTTGCACACGCCGAGCGGCGGGTCTGTTGTGTGGCTGCCAGTACGCCTGCCCCTTGGCCCAGGTCATGTAGAAGTTGCCACGTGAAGACACGGCCACGTAGTCCCCTTCGTTGTTGCGGGAGACGTTGGCAAAGTAGCCCTCGTAGTAGGATGCACCGCTGATGCCTGCGGGGCAAGAATGAGACAAAGCAGTGCTTTGAGCAAACCTGTGGATAGCGTGTACCATAATGCGCCCAACTAGTTTGCATGGGGTTTTTGGGCGAACACAAACTAGCTTCGCGCCAAAGCGTGACGCACGAACGTTTTGCCTTTGTTCAGACACAAACTGGCTAGGCGCAGAAACAGAAATGTTCCGAAGACGCCAGGGGCCACTGCTCCAAGTGACAGAGCCAATTGAGCGACTTCTTTAGACAGCGCCAGGGCAACGCTTGCAGTCAAAGCCTCAGCTAGGGCCAACTCCTCAGCGAGGGTTACGACTCTACAGTGACTGATGATGGTGTGCCCGACCCGATTGTAGCCATGCGACGCGGGGTGGGTGTGATTGCAGCTGTGGTGTGCTGTTGCAGCTGCACTTGCTATCATTGCTGAAGATCCAGAGGCGTGTTCCTTTCTATTGATTGGTGCGATAGAACTGTGACTTTTTTTTGTGTGGTGTGTGGTGTGGTGTAACAGGTTGACGGCCTACGCAAAATAAAAGGACCAGGTGGCAAACGCAAAAATAAAGGACGCAAAACACGCCAGCTTTAACGCCCAAGTCGCAAAAGTTAAGAATGCAAAAGCAAAGTACGACAACCCATTTGGCGCGCAAACTAGTCGAGCGCGGTACGGTAATGACAGCGAGGCATGAAGGATGCACCGCTGAGGCCCGAAGGGGAGTGAACGCGCCAAGACTGGACGGATATGCAATTGGATGTTGATCGTTCTGACGCTTCTTCTTGTTGTTGTTGTCGAGTGTTGATACATGAGCTTGCACATTCTATTAATACTGGCGGTGGCTCCTGTCACCACGTGCCTGTCACAGGATAGAGAGGCTGATGTCGACTGGTCATTGAGAGGCTGAGTGGATGTTGTGTAGCTGGTCAACAACCCTTGCGGACCCGGTCCACCAGCAGCACTTGCATGGAGACCATGTGGTTGGTTGACCAACGCAATCACGGCATGGTGGGGATGGATAGGGTCAGTGCGTGCTGTGGCTACCACCCAGCCCGCATGACCTTGTACCAGACCACTTAACCACCAGCCTGATGGCCTTCAACCAACCAACCATGGCGACCTTCAACCGACCACGTGGCCTTCAACCAACCCACGTGCCCACCCACCTGATGACACTGTTCGGTTGAGTGTTGCATCCACGGTTTCCTGCACTGCTGCTGTCCAGGTGTAGGCGGCGTTGTCAGTGGCGTAGATGGCACCCTGAACCATCAACAGAACAAGCATGGGATTTGGACCTTGCACCAGCCGTTTATGGCAGCTGCGTGGAAGCTGTTCCAAACAGGTAAGGGATCTGTGGCCTTCTACAGATCCTATAAGTCAGAAGACTGAAGATTGTCCTCTTGCGAACTGGGCGAACATGTGCGAGAAGACTGCTTGGCCTCTCTGCATACTCATCGGTCTTCAGCAAATGCATTCGCAGCCCCACTGCACGATCAGCCATGCAGAATTGTGGCCAAACAATACTGGATACCTTTCTGCTAAGCGTCACTTTTGCTTTGTCATGCGCTGACCAAGAGACCTCAACCCCGAGAGAGCAAAGCGAGGCTGAGTTTAGTCTGTGCTGATGAGCTGTGATTTGCAGCAACAAGTGCTGATTCTTCGGCTGGGCTACATTCAATCCACGGAATCTGATGAGCCGTGGTCCGCAGCACACTCAGCTGTGGGTGCCACACCTGGTCTGTAGTCATCTCCGCCTGGCCCTTCCCGGGCAGAGCTGTGATCAGCAAAGGTGTGCCTACAAGGCAGGAAGCACAACACACCAATGACGTCATGAGGCAGTTGTGCATGATTTGACCTGGCCATTGAGCATGCACATCATGTGGTGGTGATAAGGCGTGCACATCATGGTACGTTGGTGCATGCAAATCACGAGGGGGTCAGGAACATTGTTAGACTATAGGGCATGCAGCATGATGCGGAATGCTTGCTTGTCAGACCGTTCTCGTAGCCCACTGCGCAACTTACCCATCTTCCCATTGTCTTGTCATGCTGCACGCATAGGGTTGCCATGCAACGTCATCAGGCAACACCATCATGCACGCATGAAGCGGGCATGCATGCCCACTATAGGCGGTCATGCCCTAGCCTACTGCCTCTCCGCCAGATTGCAGAGTTGAGTCGTGTGCCACACACCTGGCAGCTTGGCGCTGAGTGGGATGCGCTCCCAGTTTTTGCCACCATCCGTGGTGTGGAGCAAGATAGCTGGCTTGCCTACAATCCAGCCTTCATCTCCATTGAAGCTGATGGAGTTGAAGCGGTAGTTGAAGCCCTCATCCTGTGCTGCCTCAATGGAGCGTGGGCTCCAGGTCTTGCCACCATCAAATGTCTCCAGCAGGGTCTGGCGGGTGCCCAAGAGAAAACCTGTAGATGCGACAAGGTGGGCTGAGATGCTGACGAAAGTGGCATGGTGGGCTTAGCTTCCGGGATCATATGCTGATGGTGAAAACGATGCAGGAACTGCGTGCAGCACTAACCGTGGTTGGGATCGGTGTCTGTGAAGCCAATGTCAAGCAGCACCACGCCCTTATCAAGTGGCAATTTCACCTGCAAGCAAGCGCAAGGGTAACCATTTCATCGCAGGCCCACAATGCCGATGTACCCTCGCTCATGATACAAACTGCATTGCTACGCACCTGTTCCCACTCTGGAGACACCACTGTGTTCGCCTGTGCTGGGCGGACACCAGTGGCCAGGGGCAGTCCGCTCGAAGCCACAAGTGCTGCTGCACCTACTCCCAGCACATTGCGCCGAGTGGCTGATGGCTCAGACTGCTGCTGCGACTCAGCACGGACCACCACGGTGGCACGGGTCGGCCGGACGCTTGCTGGGCAGAAGGCTGCAAGGCACCATATGCGAGTTGGGGTGGCCACACGATCACATCCAGGGATCGGCATCATGTCACAGCCTGTGCTCCAAGCAGGCATTGCGCCACATCTCATAGGGGCCGATGAACGTACCTTTGAACGCCCGCTTGCCCTGCGCGGCAAGCTGCTGCTTGTGACCTGCTAGTGCCATTTGACACGAAAGCTCGTCAAACTCTTTGCTTCCTTATGCGCACACTGCACAAAATCGTGTACGTAACTACGATGCCCAGGCTGCTAAGCGTTCTGCGTGCTTGATTCCCGATCAACTAACCTTGGCCCATGTGCTAGCCGTTATGATCCCAAATTCTCGGCTCTGTGACTGGCAGAGAAGCAGCACTGGAATTGAATGTACGCTGCAGCCGTCAGAGATACTTTTCACACATTCACCTGCACGCAGCTGACAACTGACGGCGGCCCCCAGACCCTAGGACATCACTTCAAAAGCCCGTACTAAGGCGGAATCAGGAACCAGCTACTCCAACTGCTACTGCGCTCGTTTGGCAGGCACAGCCATCGCTTGCAGCCGTGCCGCCACAGCGCCGGCACCTTCATTAGAACCGGCATCCAGCACAGCACACGGAATACCCAGCTTTAGCAGCAAGCAGACATGGGCAAGAAGCAGCCGAGCACAGGCCTCAGGTGGGGCTCCTCAATCTGCAGCGAAAGCAGCAGGAATGACCTCCAACCTGCCCACCCTAGGGTCTGCAGCCCTACACTGCTTCAAGCCTTGTTCGCCTTTTCCTCACCCCATCTGCTGTAGGCAAAATCTCAAGGATACTGTGACCAAGGAATCAGCCAAGAGCTTGCCGGTGAGCGCGCGTCACATGATGGCCTTCAGAACCATGGCATGCTGCATACAACCACTCAACACTCACATACGAACATGCACACACCAGCCACGAAACACCATGCGATTGCCATCTGTATACAAATGAATAACTGATCACATCAGGTAAGCCATCACAAAACACGGACCGGGATGGGCACTGTCCTGAACATCTAAGGGAACAATGAACATCTAAGGGAAACAAAGCAGGCGTGACATGTCATGTGTCCTCCTGTCCACAGGCCAGCAAGCCATCCCGTGCTCAGACGAACGGCTCTGCCCAGCCTCAGTCCAAGCAGCCCGCCAAGCCAGTAGCCGCAGCACCCCGTACCAATGGCTCAGGGCCCAGCAAAGCAGCAGCCAAGAAACTGTCTGCAGTGAAGAAAGGCTTCACTGACGACAATGCTAGCTGGCTCAGGCCCGCAGGTTAGTAGTAGGGACTGGTATTGACTATGATGCCATCGTCGGCTGCTTGGTGAGCTTTACGGTTCAGTGAGATTTGAAGGATAGCTGGCATTGGAGGGTGGGCGTGAACAGCTGTACGGCGAAGACTGCTTGAAGAAGTCAGTCTGGCCAAGCATCCGTACAGCTAGGGAGGGTCGGCCAAGCGTGCCAGGTTGACTCTGCACGCCAGTTGACTGGAGGTTCAAGGGCATTGATAAGATAGGTTGGCTGACAGTGACTTGGACCGAAGGACCAGGCATGCACTGTTGCTGAGATTTATCACGGCATCATTGTCACTTGTACGTCAGTGGTACCATGTGTCAGTTGTTCGTCAGTGGTACCATGTGTCAGTTGTGCGTCAGTGGTACCATGTGTCAGTTGTACGTCAGTGGTACCATGTGTCGGTTGTACGTCAGTGGTGTCATGTGTCAGTTGTGCGTCAGTGGTACCATGTGTCGGTTGTACGTCAGTGGTACCA
>QAXH01002974.1:0-25303 GCA_004335635.1 Chloromonas sp. AAM2 | reverse complement strand
AATGAAGCGCTGCGGCTGTCTCAGTCGGGGGGTGGAGGGCTTGGCTACCTCCCCATAGAGGCGGGCGGCCAGGTCTCCTTGCCGGGCTTCAGCTGTTTCGTTTCATGCGCATGTGTGCCGGTATTTGTTGGATGCCAATCATAACGAGAGTAGTGACTTCACAGTTTCAGCCACGCTTGCATTGCAACTGGACATCTGTTTCATCCTTTGCATATGCCATGCAAGTGCGATCACACAGGTGAAACTTTTTCTGGTCATCCAACCTCCCCTAAGATTGACAGATGGAGTAGCGTTGTAGCCTTATCCAAGCCTTGTTGCTGAAATCATCTCAAGTCCGACATTTCAAGCCAGACAGGCGTTACAAGGAGGGAGTGCACACCATGAAGCACGTCCAACGCAAATAACAACTGTTTGCGCAAATTTCAAGAACTTCTCCTAGTAAAGGATAATCTGGCCGTGTCAGCAAGGGGTGGTGAGGCCCTTGTGGCCACCACCCCACAGAACACCCTCCGAAAGCATCCCGTTAGCCATATAAATGGAGTGGCCAAGGAAAGTCACAGGAGATGTTTACTGCAGAACCGGATTGGTTTACCTGATTACGTTTCTGCCTTCGTTGCTGCCTTTCTTCTTTCTAGCTCAGGGTAGGTCAGGACGGTATCCAGCTGGTCTCGTGTATGGCTTGCTAGCATTCGCGCTCTGTGCATGTGGGCCCTCCCGATGTAGTGGGTCCTCCCGAGTGTGTCTTTGTCCTGATGATGCTGTTACCTGATCATGCTCGTGCGGCATGGATGCTGCAGATTGATGCTGCCCATATGACGTAAGCAGGTATGGCAATGCCGTCAGCATGCGCTAACAGACAAGACAGAGTGCATGCACAGTGTAAAGTCTGCAAGAGCGCCTGAGTTGGGTTGTCAACCAGACTACGCTGCGCATTCAGGCTCATCATACGTGACCGGCGGTTGGGCAGACCATGCCATGGCATGCACGGAAGCAAACTTGAGCCATTGCCAAGGTGAATGTCCAAAGCCTCAACAACAACGTCCAACCAACCAACAGGCTCTGTGATCGCAATCGCTCTCAACCACAGCGGCTTTCAGATCTGCATTACAAGGAAGGGGCTCTGATGTCACACATGGGACCACATACACGAATGGGACCACGTGATACAGGTTCCCTTCACGATTATGCAGTTTGTTTTTGATGGCTAATTCACAGTTTGTGCCCTGGCACCAGGTTCACTGCAATCAGGTGCAGGCAAGCAAACCTAAGCAAGAGCTAAGCAAAAGTGTTTTTCGATGCAATTTCACATGTGCATTTCACATGGCTCACAATTTCACACTCAACGGCCTGTACTTGTCACTGCACTAACAAAGATCCCTAGTCATGCTTATTGCTTACTGCTTACTGCACAAGCCTTTACACAACCAGCGCACTCAGCATTCAGCAACAATAACAATAGCAACAGTGCTAAGGCGGCCATAGCCTGCCAGGAATACAAAGCCTAAGAGAATGAAACTCCAAAATGTGTCCATCAGCCAATCAACGTTGCAGCTGGGCAGCATATGCCATACACTTGCAGCTGGAACCAGGTGCAATGTAGTGCCTGTTTGCAGCTGACAATTGACGATGCAATGCTGGTATGAATCACACTAAGCGATGCCAACGCAGCGGCATGCACAGCAGCAAGAACACGACCAATGCACAAGTCTGCATGGCGCATCGGCCATTTACTTTGTGCATCCGAAAATCAGCCTAATTGAGCCACAATAGCAATAAGCCCACAGGCCATGACCCAGCCTTCTGAACCCAGAATGCCCGCAAAAAAAATTGCCTTGTCACTATGCATACAGTGTATCATGCCCGCAACCTGTTTCTTGTCCTTGACGCAGTGTATCATGCATGCAGACGCCTTGCATATGCTGCATGGTCCTCATATAGCACTCGTTGCCGTTTGAAAGCGGTGCGCAGTGTGCCAAAACAGGCAATCCTTTCTGTGTGCGCAAAACTGCACCCTTCACAAGCTCAATCCCACATCAATTGCACTCAAAAAATGCCAGGCCGTGATTTCTGAGTTGTCCACATGCTACAGGAATGCTCGTCTTAGATTGCTGTTCGGCTGGCCACTGCTGACTGTTCCATTAACACAGCGCAGCCACTAGAGCATCCACCCATCATTGGCTGGTCAGCAAAAGCCGTCCACTCATTGCCTTGCCACACATGTGTGACTATCCCACGGGCTGCTTCTGTTGTCAGACCACTTCCATCATATCCTTCCATCGGCTGGTCAGACAGCTGCCTGGCACCTGTTGCACGGAGCACGTGCTAAAGGCTGTCCTGTAGCGTAACAGTAATGCTGCGACTCAAAGTGCTGACCGCCGGCTTCCCGGCGCCAGCCACCTGCCAGCTCTTCGCCTAATGGCGAGCACCGCTGCCACTAGCCACAGTCACCAAAGGCGCAAAGGTTTCCACCGCCTCCTCCCCCGGGCCCGCTGTCATGTGGTGGTGGTCATGGCAGTCATGCACCAGGCCTGGTTGGTCCATGAGTTCAGGCAGCACATGGGGTAGCAGGTGCATGGAGGATATCGCCATGTCAGCTCCGGGGATGAGCGTGTCCTTGCCCACCAGACAGGTCCTCAGGCCCACCTCGTGAGCTGCCAGGATGTTGCGGGCACTGTGTGGAAGCAAGAGCAAGCACAGCTTAGCACGTGATTCTAAAGAATATGTTGCATCAAGACGGAACAACAATAATACAATAGAATGAGTTTACAGTACAAATATCAAGCACTGTGAGAGGCTCTGAATGGGATGTTGCGGGCACTGTGTGAGAACAGGAGCAAGCATAGGTTAGCATGGGACTCTTAACATGATGTTACAAGGGGGGATAGCCAGGTACCCTGATGATGTTCCTTTTCATACCCTTGTGACGTTGGTTGATTCTTAAACCTTTTCCATGCAAAGGAAGCAGCTTACAACTGGTGATAATGAGTTACAAACGATAGTTATGGCCTTCTAAGCTCTTCACTTCTGGCTGTGGTATTGCTCGTTGAGGTGCAAGGCAGCTGGGGCTGATACCACCCCCTTCAAGACGCCAACATACATGGTGGGTTTCATGGACAAGTCCAAAGCCAGGGCAGAGGCCGAAGGCAGAAGCATGATGTCTGCTCACCTGTCGTCAAAGAAGATGACCTCACTCGGCTCGCACTTAATCGCCTCCAGAACCAGATGATAGATCTGCACGGAGAGGAACAACAAGATAAGGTACTTGCGTTGGTCGCCCTTGCTCTGAAGTAAAGGCCAGGGGAGCAAACCATCCTAGCAAAATGCGCTGAGTGCAACCAGTGTACAAAGTCCGTATGGGTACGGATGCTGCCCAACATGAATTCCATATGGCTGCACAGCAGAGGAGTACACGACGACCCTGAAAACGAAAAAGAAAAAAAAGCCCCTGACTGATCAATTGCAATGATGGCCCACATGCACAGGCCGCCATCGCAACTGATCAGTCAGGGGCCAAAGAAACATGGACATCGGCTTGACTACCCACACGTGGCTCCTGATGCCTGTTTATGTGTGCCCAGAATTCACAGCCTGCGTGCACAGCTGGGAACACAGGTGATGCCTGCCCCTCGCCCTGTGACAAACCCGCTGCTTCTTGCCCCTGGTCCCAATCGAACTTACCGTGTGTGCTGGCTTGCAAAGCACTGGGTGGTCCTTTGTGAGCAGCTCCTTCACGGCTCCATGCTCCATGGCCCACTCAAAGTCAAAGATGCCCTGCAAGTAGACAACAACACATGAGCTTACCATAGGCATGCTGTGTGCTGCTTCATTGAGCGCCTGCTGGCATGGTAAACACGGAATGCCACTGGCGAAGATGAGGCAGTATGGGTGGCACCTGTGCTGCCTTGCCTGCCAAAGCCCTTGAAGGGCGATCACATGTTCGCGCCCGCCTCTGGACTTGGGAGGCACTCACATCTCTGCGCCCGCCTCTGGACCCTAAACCCTTGAGTGACACTCACATGTCTGCGCCCGCCTCTGGACCCTAAACCCGTGGGAGGCACTCACATGTTTGCCGCTTTTGGGCTCATGCCATGGCCCTGCTAAACCGAATAAAGCCCAGGCGTGTATTATCAAGCTCACCTGGAAGCAATCGCTGATGCCCAGGCGTCCCAGGCAAAGCTGCGCGTGCTTCCTGTCCGCATTGGTCAGGATGTACTTGGGCACGTCAGGCATGCTGCAACACGTGGACGACATCAAAGCAGGCACACGATTGATACAAGGCCATAGCTTTCAATGCTGACTGCTGGCGCCTTTCTTTTTTTGCCTTTCAGCAAACACGTGCATACCTGGCATGCGCTCAATACACGCAAGGCAGCTGTCCTTGCTGTCCTGTAAACATCTCTACGACCTGCTGCTAGTGAGTGCATCCAGTCTGCTGCTGCTGGTTCTCACCTGCACAGCAGCTCCCTGAGCCTGATGTCAGGCCTGAGCAGCACCTTGTAGTCAAGGACCTCGTAGTGCACATTCCGGTGCCAGTCGTCAAAATCTACCTGGTAGCCGCTGGCCTGCAACCGTACACAATTTGTCAAGCTATACGAATAGAATGTGTTGGGACCCACGACGTGCAGGAGAATGCACAACAATGCGGCATGTGCTGGTAACAGCGGAGTGCAGTTGCTATTCTGTTCACATCATCCAATTGAGATGCTCTACTGTTAAAATAGTGCAACTGTGTCTAAGACACTTAATTCAAGTATCGGACGTGTGTGATCCGTGCCTTGCATCAGGTGTATCCTGAGCCACTGGACCATGACCCTGCACCTACCATGAGACCTGCCAGCGTGGTGCCGTACTGGGTGTACAGCTTTAGTGTCATGGCCTCCACCTCAGTCTGCTGAACACCCAGCTTTTCAACCATGTAGCCTGCAAGGTGATTCAAGCCGAGTGGACTAGAAAGTGCTTGATGGAACCTGGTGCGAGGCCATGGTTATCTGGAGCACAGCATGTGGCAAGGGACAGCAAGCCCTGTGGTGGTGTTCAGCAAGCTGTGCTTGTGCTGCATAAATGTAAACGCATGACATTGTCTTGCACTAACGTGGGTGATGATGATTGTGTCGCATGCATGCGGTGTGTGGAGCTGACTGTACACGCCCGTAGACATGCGGTGGTAAAAACGCAGCCTGCCGAGGCGCGGCCACGCCACGAATGTGCTGATGTGCTATCGTATACCATCGACGGTTGTTCCAGAAAGTTCTAGGCAATCTGATTAGCAAACAGGAGCTGTGAACTTACGTTGGATGCTGACCCGGACCTGAGTAGGAATCTTTTCGCATCGGTACCTGTGCAGCATCGTAAAAAGATAACCATGTCACTTGACGGGCCAGGCTGCCAGACTGCCAGTGCACAGGAACCCTAGCTCATCTTTCTGCCTGGGCTGCTTGGAGCAACCCTTGTACTCACAGCGTGTCATCCAGGTCTATGAGCAAGGCCTTTACAGGGCGGCAAGACTTGCTGTGCCCCGAGTTCCTGTTAATCGTCATGACGCTTTGCAAAAGACAAGAAGAGTCAATTAGAAAGTAAAGCTAGTATAAAGAGGACCGGTGCGGCGTGTGCTTCTGTTCTCAACGTTTACGCAAAGCAACCAAAATAAAAGCAGCCACGAGAAACGCCCGCACATGACCGTTTGCTGAGAGGGATGCCTGATGCCAGTGCCTTATGTGAACCTTGCAGCACCTATGCCCCTGTTGATTGTCCTTTCCTCAGTTCTGAAGAGCAGCTACCCCCAGAGAACCTGAGCGGTGCCAGTTGGTCAGAGATGGATTTGCCTCATACGGATGCAAGCCTGGTTGAGCGAGATGCAGCCCTTGCCAGAGAGCTGGACGCTCAGGAACGGGGCTCACACAAGACACGCTCCGGCCGGGCCACGAAAGCGGTCATCTGCCTGCGGGTGAGAAGACAGCAGGCCTCGCCTTGCCGTTCAGCCCGATGACTGCACATTGCAACAGCCCGAGCAAGGATGACAACAGAGTCCGTGACCTGCGTCGCCTTGTCGACGGCATCGGCTGTCATGGCACTTTTCAAAAATCTGGAACCTTGGCGACCATGCAGGAGTCTTCAGAAGACGAGGAGGACATGCCCAAGAGTCGGTCCAAAAGGAAACACCAGCGCGATGATGACTTCACCTTGGAATCGGAGTCTATCTGCTTGCCAAGCTCAGAAGACCCACCCACGGTACACATGGCAATGCACATGCTGACACCTTGTCCGCCACAAAGCACACATGAAATGACCTGCATGCACCTTGCTGTTTTCAGGAACCTGATGAAGAGTCTCCTGGCACATCACGCAAGAAGGCCAAGACATCCAAGGGCTCCAAGTCCAAGGTTGACACCACAGCAGCCAACAAGAAGGTAGGAGGCCGAAGGTAGGAGGCCAACAAGAAGGTAGCAAGGCGTGGTCAGCTGACCTTGTGCCTGCGAGAGTGCATACCGTGGGAGCTGTGGCTGATACGAGAAAGCTTGGATACTCTATGCAGCAAGGGATGGGTGGCTTCGCACCGTGCCTTTGCGGATGCAGTGCGGGATGCAGTGCGGATACAGTGGTGGCTGTGACTAGTAAACCGTTCTAACACTTCATGCACCCACACAGAACAGGAACACTGCCTGTCATCCCAGCCAAGCTCAGCACACACACATGGGCCCAAACCGATAGTCATACTTATCTGTCTAGCTCTGCCTTGTTTTGCCTCTCATTAATCATTGCTGGCACTACCTGCCTTCCTCAGGCGTCCAAAGCTGGTGCCAGCAGGCACAAGAGTGCAGGGTCAGTTGCAGCCACAGCACCCCGTCCGGCCCCTACCAAGCTACAGCGGGCCAGCGCCCCAGCAGCAGCTGCAGCCAGGCCCCGCAAACCTTCTGGTGCAGCAACAGCAGTTGCAGCGCTCAAGCTGCCTTCTCAAGATGACAGCCAGGCCGCTGCCAATGCGCTAGTCAGCCTGTCTGCCGGCCTGCAGTCAACCACCCATGCTCATCCCATCATGGCCACATTATCACCAGCCACGCTTCCACGAGCCACAATTGAACCTGTTGCACCACCAGAACTGGAAGACATCCTCGCAATGCAGCCTGTGAACGACATCACCCGGCCTGTTGTAGATTGCATGGCTGACAGCTGTGGGCAAGAAGCACTGCAGCGGCCAAGTGGGCAGGCTGCAGGCCAAGTGCTCAGCAGGCAACAGACAGGCGGGCCTGCGTCTGGTTTGTCTATCAGCCCAGCCGGCGCTTCAGAAATGCAGACTTGCAAAGAGCAGCAGCTTGGGGAGCGTGAGGCAGTGCAGAGGAAGAGTGGCAAGGCATCTGGCAAGGCTGCCAGCAAGTCAACAGCTGCCGGAGTCTCATCCGCAGCCGTTGGCAAGTCAGCCGGTGCCGGTGGTGCAACAGGCACAGCTGGCGCTTCAGGCAGGCCTTCCAACGCTGCTGAGGCAGCGGTTAGTGCAATCTTGGATGTCGTGTCCAACCCAAGCAACGCCCTGCCACCCAAAGGCAAGGCTTCAAGCAAAGGCAAGGCTTCAAGCGGTGCCACTAACGTCCTAGGACAGGGTGCTTCAGTGCAATCTGTCTGTGCAGTGGCTGCAGCAGTGCCTGACCTTTGCCCACGTGCACCAACAGGTCTGGAAGGCGATGCAAGCGCAATGTTGGGTTTGCCGTCCGGGCCAGGGCAGCCAGACAAGGCAAGCAATGACAGTCTGCCATCTGGGCCAGCAAAGGCTGCCAGTGAGCATGCTGATGACAAGCCAGCTGTGGGCGTGCCCAAGCCCATCGCTGCGGGTGAGTGAAGATTGCTCTTTGGTTTGTTTAACGGGTGGGGCAGCAGGCAGGGCCGGATGAGATGGGTCTGTACCGGTCTGTCACACCTGCCCAAGCCATTTGCCAGCTTGGCTTTCAGCACAGTAGGCAGTGCTTGCTTAGTTCCTTCAGGATGTTGCAGCGCTTTACCAAACTAACGACCGGTTCTCCGTGCAGGTGGCGCGTCCAAGGCCACCCCAGGCTTCAAACCGTTTGTTGCCAGATTCAACGGCAAGCCGCCTGGCACAACCTGTGCCTCCCCGCGTCCTGCCGACAAACCAGCAGCAGGTACAGAGGGCATTGCACGTCCCGTTCCAATCAAGCCCGTTGCGCGTGTAAGTGGCGCGGCTGCGACTGGGCCGGCTAGTGGCGGAGGACCCGTGAGTGGGGGTGGCCCCAGCAGCGGTCCGGGATTGGCGGGCGGCATGTTTGCGGCGAGCAAGGCGAACCCTACAATGTACCGAGTGTCTGGTCTCAAACGAGGGAGGGGCTTTGTTCCGCCTCGGCAAGCAGCGCCGCTGTAGTTAGTCGATCGGCAACGCTGGCTGACTCAAGAATTCTGTCAATGGTGGTCTTGATTAGACCCAACTCAGCCAGGGCCTAGGGATCGGGGCGCTGACCATTGCCAGCGTTGGCTGGGTCAAAGATCGGATATTGATCAGTTTTGATACCAGGTGTTGGTGGGCTGATGCTGGTTCGTGTAAACATGGCCCAGACACACCCAAGACGACCACAATGGTCGTGAACAGGCTGATGCAATCATAGCACAGGCCAGGGCAAGGAGGGCAGGGACTGGTGTGATCTTTCACAAACGAGTGTGCAGGATGAAGTTTGAAAATGCTTTTTGCTACTGCACTGTTTCTTGTTCGGGGACCTGCAAGGCTTGCGAAGGACTGATGTGGTAACGGATGTCAACAGAGGGTCTGTTTAGTTGTACGGATGGCAACAAACACTCTGTGTAGCCAGCAGGATGGTAGGATGGCAGTGGAAACGCCTGAGCTCCGCAGGAAGACACAGGAAGACAAGGGGAACAATACATTCAACCAGAACCTTGCGTCAACCTTGCATTCTTTGTACAGGCCATGGACAGGCCATGGTGACCTGGGACTTTCATGGACATGAAGTTATGGGCAGGATGTGTTTACGCAATGCTTGCTGGGCCTGCTCATAAGTATGCCTGGCTTTGCGAAGTTTGGCTTGTCCACAGCCCTGGCGTCCTTCCTCGCTCTCTCTTTTGAATTGCCTGTCAGCATCAAACGTGCTATGAGGGTAAGACATGAGAGGTGGCATCTGGTTGGTCGTTCCATGTGAACTGAAATGCTCTTCCTTAGTTTTGATCTGTTATCTCATCTCATACTCACGTCTTTCCTGGCACAGTGTGTTTTCATGGCTACACTTCGGCACAGTGTGTGACTATGGATATGTCGGGTTTGAATCACGTGACACGAACTGAAAAGCTGAAGCTATGTGCAGATCAGCAGCTGCGGCAATATTGCCCTGCTGTGTGCGTTGTGTATACTAGCAGAATATCTTGTCAATATGATAACAGGGTATTCAGGCGTCCTCGAATTTTATGCTCCATAGAAGAAAAAACAATGCATGGCAGCAACCCTAACATTCCCTGTGTTTCTGCTTGACATTTTGAGTCAGACCTGCCTCTGTGTACTGTACTTAAGCACGCGCAAGCACAGGTGCAGCATGGGAGGCAGCCACGTGTTGAGGGTGCAAAAGCCGAACAAATGACTCCATACCAAGCTTTGTCCTGGCAGCCTGAAGCAATCACAGCCGGGAAAGTATACTTCTTGTCTCTGCGCACAATGGTTTTGCAAAGGTAGGGTTGCTTTTAATAGCAGTTACAAATGCACCTTCCATTCTAGCCCCACAGTCCTGCATACCGGGTCTCAAGGCACAACTCCAGCATGGCAATTCGTAGGTAAGTGCATCAGTCTGCCCTGTGGGTTGTCACCGGCTTCTAATTAGCAGACCTGCGTGCATCACTCCCAGAAAACCATCTTCAACAACACACACGTAGGTAGACATAGATTACAGCAAGGGTCCACATCCCCAAGTACTGCCGCTAGCAAGCATGCAAGAAACGAGGCTGACTACCGAATTAACCCTGAGCAACAGAAAAAAGGGGAGAGGTCAACACTGGCAACACCAATTCATGATTTGCATGTACAATGCTGGACTGCCTACGTCATCATCTCCATCATTAAATGGCTTTTCATGGTTCAACAAACGGTACTGCAGCTAGACACTCTATCTCTCCAAGAATTACGCGCCTGACAATCGTTCAGGCAAGACAGGTCAATGGTAGCAGGGTGCAAAGTACGAATGTCATCACTGGCAACACGGTTCCCAGTTGAGAGTGGGGCACCCCTGCCTCTCCTTGCTACAGCCTGCTGGTCCTCTGGGGCTGGAAAAGTTGCAAAAAGCAAACGTTTGACGCTGGAAGTGCCAGGCATGCGTCCCATGTGGCCTAGCCACCTGAGCCTGTGTGGTCTGAGCAGGGCACTAATGGCAGGTTGATGAGTTCTGGCGTAGAGGTCAGCATCGCTGATCACCTCTGGGCCTAGACGTTCATGCAGAAGAATGCGTCACAGGCAGGTGTTGTTGAACACATCCAACTGTTGTCGCTGAGCTCTAGTTGGTGCCCATGACTCAGGAGCGCCATAAATCAGGATAGGCACAACAATTGCCTTGTGAATGCGCATCTTGCTGGTCAAGCTGACACCCCTATCACTGAACACCTTGAGTTGAAGGTCATGGAAGGCGACGCCCGCCTGCCGTATGCGTGTGCTGAGCTCTGCATCCGGCTGGGTTCGCTGCTGAATGTGGAAGGGCGCCATGTGAAGGGTGGTCATGTCGATTACCTTTGCACTATGGTCTACGAGCTGCTACCTGCCCATGCTTGCCTGTATTCAAATGATTTTGAACACTGCTGATGCTTTGCTTCGCCATGATTTACCCTCACCACGCAGGATTCAGCAATTGTTTGGCACACACGTGTGTACAAGCGCCTCAGGTAGAATGCAAACGCACAAGGCTGGTGTGCCAAGCGCCACCGTACAGACTAACGAGACAATGAAACGACATATGTTCATCCAAGCTCGCTGAACAGCAGTCCTTGCCTAAAGTTGCCTTGTAGCAGGAAAACACTAGCTGAGCAGTTAAGGCCCACAGCAAAAAAAGTACAGGACCTTGCTGAAGCCTGCGTGTGCGAGCTAATGCGGCTTCAATATGACCCTACCAGTGTCAGTCCACAGAAATTGTCCCAGAACTGGCAAACTTTGTTTTTATGCACTTCTTTAAATGAAAGACTGTCGACTAGTTGAGGGCTCATAAGAAGAAGGAATTGAACACTCTTCAGTTGTATAGCGCTGTCTTCAGACTACTTCAGTCAGACTACAGTCAATACAAATCGTCACCCACTAACAAGTAATACTTGAAAATATAAGATCAAGCAACCCAGTCTTCTCTAGTTGAAGGCTGTTTCATGCTGACAAGCCCCACTCCCTCTCATCAAGCAATACCCTTGCATAGATTGTTCAAGGCCGCTCCTGCAGCTAAGGTCATCTTCCAAAGTCAAACCCCTGGCTCTCGACTGACATTTCAGTCCACAAGGAAAGAGAAGTGTAGAAGCGACACAGAAGGAATGATGCAATGCGTAGCCTGATGCACCAGCATGGCCTGTGTTGCCTCGATAAGCTCTGTGTGGCATAAACCTGCTAGTATGGCATGAACCTCTGGCATGCCATCTACAGATACTCCGACGCTTTTGGTAGCCCTTGTTCTGTTTACCTTGATTCTGGTGGGTTATCAAGGCATTAGCCAACAAACCTGAATATACTACAAGGCTATGCAATGCAGAGCACGTTGCCAAAGCACGGACCCTTGCTCCCTATGTTCACGAAGCTGGCTCAGGTTGTGGCTTCTCAATAGTGGCCTCCTGTGCTCCCTCCACCGGAACAGCCATAGGCATGCTAGCTTCAGCCTTGGCTTTTCCCTTGGCGAAGTGTTCAATCAGCTCAGGCCTTGCAGCGGCTAAAGCTGAGTACTGAGCTGCAGCGTCAGCTCTTAACGAATCGAGCAGCGGCTTGTTGGTGACGGCTGCGGGGTCCATTGAGTTGCTGGCGGTGCGCTCGTCCAGCCAGGCGATGATGTCGGCGAGTACTCCGGGGTTGCCTGGCTCCTTCTGTAGCACTGAAGGGGCACACACACACAAACACACACACACATGCGTGACCAACAGTCAGCGAAATGATGGTGTGGTGCTGTTGCTGAATGTGTTATACATGGGAGGTGTTGCTCCAGGTCATGGAATGGAGGTTTTGTGTTGTAGCTATTGCAGCAGCTAACAGGCGCATCTTCCAAATGCATGAATGGACAGGTCAGCAATTCAAACTTTTGAATCTGCTATGGCAAGGGTGATGTTGAGGAGCCTTTCGCACTCTTGATAGCTCAATCTTGTATGCTCAAGCGGCACGACTAGATGGAGAGCCATGATCAGGAAAGCAACACGGCATTCTCTCACTCATCACGTGCTTACCGTGCCACATGTGGTCCAGCAACTTAAGCGTCTTGTCAGATGACTGCAGCACAACGCAACCGTGTGATTAGTGTGTTGACATGACATTGGACAACACCACGTACAGTTTGCTGTACTGCGACCCACGGCCCAACGGTGATTCTGTTGCGACGCATAGCCAAAAAAGACTGGTGGACAGCGTGGTGTACAAAGCAAATGCAAGGCCTTGAACAAATACAAACTTCAGTGGGCAACCACAGAGGTGGCACTGTGCTGTATGGTCTGTGCTCAGGCCGCGTACCTGAGCCCTTTCATGCAAGGCGCGGCTGCCATCGGGGTCGCACTGCACGTCACATGGCAATGCAAGGAGGTCATGAGCAGCACTCAACCAAGCACTCTCGGCTGCAAACCATCCAACTGTAATGAAACGGCACTACACCAAGGCGCACATACACTCGCCCGAGGCTTGGGTTCCCATTCCACTCCCTGACCTAACCATAGCTGACTGTTCTACCCAACCCGAGCGGGGCAGTGCAAGGAGGAGGTGACGCACGGCATACAACCAGCACCAAACGCTTGAACACCAAATCAAAGGATTGTATTCAAGCACGTGCAAAGGCCCGTGGCTTCCTCCAAGTTCCTGGTCTGCCCACAGGCCCCTGGACCCAGCGCACCATGTCATCCTGCAGACCATGGAACACGAGGAAAGGGCATGTGACCTTCTCCATGCCCCCGTACATGAGCATGTGGGTGGTGCGCACGTACTCCCAGCCGTTGCGTGCGCGCGTCTGGCCGTGCCTGCAGCCAGGGCAAACAATGCTCGGACGTGTGCATCGTGGCAAAACAACTTTCAGGTCCTCACACGCAGCAGCCTGGGCTCACGTACGCTCTGGTATCCATTCAGCAGGTGACAGATATGATGCACCACCACCGGATGCCGAATTCATCTACCCTGTGGGGCCCAAACCCTCACCCTCCTTGCACACCCATCCCACCAAGCGCACGTGATCACTGCTCTCATCTCTGTGCCTTCAAACACATCGTGCAAGTTCCATCCTTTGTGCGCCAAATCACCAGTTCACCAACCACTGGTACTGACTGCCATGCCAGTGCACAGGGCAGGTATCATTGGAGCCTTTGCTTAGGTGGCCTGTGCTACATGCTGAACGATTCTCTGGCCGCACAAGATTGCCAAACAAGATGGAGGATGCCCCATGCTCACCAGTTGTTGCGGTCGTGGTCATACGCCTGCTGCAGCTCGGGGTAAAGGCTGTTGTGGGACACGGCCACACAGGGCAGGGTGGGAAACAGGCCGCTCACAATGGGAGCGAGAACCCTGCAGGCAGCAGTTGATGAAGCTGAGTGAGTCTGGAAACAAGACCAGTGAAAGACGGTTGAGCTTATGCGTTGCAGACGTGTTGACTGCACAGATGACTTGTCTACCACTTTGCAGCAGCAGCCACGCCGAACAGCTGCCGCGGATGGCGCCATGTGCAGCACCTCTTCAGTTTGTGGCCCGTGAAGCACATGTTGAAACCGTTGCCAACTGAGCCCTAAGTTGCACCTTGCCAGACGACCCACTTTAGGTAGCGGTTGATGCCCCTCTGTGACACCTTCTCCAGGGACAGCATGGGCGCCAACAGCACGATGCCCGAGATGACGTCAGGCTGCGTTGCAAAAAGCAAGTGGAGACACGGCTGGGAGGAACGAGGACACGCATGCATGCTCAACATGGTGCACACAAACAATGGGATGCATCCGAGCTCCATGCATGTAGAAACCCCTCACGCCTCTTGGCCCAGGCACGAATGCACTGTGTCACATGAGTGCACTTTGCATGCGCCTTCACTTGAACAAGCCCTCATGGTCGGATCCTATCCTATGGGAGCCAGGAGCCGTTGGCCGCGGCGGGTCTAGGCAAGGCCAGGCTTCCCCCACTTGAACAGCCCAAGAGGACGACCTCTCGCTCCAAAACAACGCCAGCATGTGCACGGATCGCCTTGGCCGGGCAGTGGCGTTATGTGCATGTACACCAGTGCTCAGACGCATAGTTGATGCTTGCAGCATCTTGCGGCGCTACAAATGTAAACGTACCCCACCACCCACCCACTCACCATGCGCATGGACACCAGCGTGGCCAGGCACCCGCCCATGGAGCCGCCCAGCACGTACCGGGGCACTGCTCCCTCCGGGGCCTTACCGGCCTCCCCGCTGACCCCCGCTGGGGGCTTGATGGGCGGGAAGCCGGCCAGGCCCTCCTCGGGCGTCAGGCGCACGTGCTGCTGAATCTCGTCAACATAGTCATCAAAGCTGTTGGTGTAACAACGAATACCCTCGCTCCTGTAAAACAAACCAGGGACACCACATGTCAAGAGTGAGGGTGTTCGTTGTTCTTATGGGGTCTGAGTTGAACACGTACACGTTAACTCATTAGTTTCAGTTCCACTGAATCATTCTATTTTGATGTAAGTTTAGATGTTAGACCTTTTGGATCTAACGAGGCTTGCTGACAGGATAGCACCCCAAGGGGTGTCCACCACCATTACTATCGCAGTGTGTCACAATCCCCTTCACTTGTAGGTTGGACAGGTAGGAGTCCCTCCCCTCTTGTAAGAAACGAGCTCGACTTTAGAGCACAGCCATGATCGTGTACCCATGGGTGTGCGGCGTCTGGCAACATGAGCCGCAACCACAACCTTGAGAACAGGCATGCTCTTTGGCTTTTCTCCTGGTCCAATCCCACATCCAGCAAGTGAATGCACCATTGTGATTGCAGCCGCTTGTTGCATGCCCCTTTCTTTTGCCTGACCGCTGGGGGGTGTGTTGACGAGGAACTGTCTGACACAACCTTCTGGGCTGTGGTCATGGCACAGTCACTGTTTGGTGGCTGTGTCCCCCCCCCTGCGCAACTGCATGCTGCACAGTGCATGGTGCATGCGCCCCATCTGTGCGCCTGACTGTTTTAACCCCATGGTACACATGCATGCTCCACTGCTGCACACACCTGCCGGCGCCATGCAAGTCAATGGCGGTAACGCTGTACCCAGCCTTGTTCAGACCCTCTACCCAGCTACCTGCGAGCACAGCCATTGTCCACAAGCTGCTGATAAATGTTCAAGTCCAGCCTAAAAGTTCAAGCTGCTGATAAATGCTCAAGTCTCAGCCTCGGTGGAGTTCAGCATGTGTTGTTAAAGACGTTGACTGCTTCTGGAGTTGCTTTGACAGAGACCGCTGACCATTTTTAACCCCTTCACTTGCAGGCTGGACTGGTAGGAGTCCCTCTACTTGTGTGATGAATTGTCTGAAAGCGACTTCACTGATGCACATGTGCACTGATTGGCATGTTATGTTGATGACGAAAATGTCATGTGTCCTATGTGCCATAATGGCCAGACACACATCAGACATTGTTGGCCACAAGAAAATACGTTGGCCAATTGTTGCATGATTGGTCAAGTTGTGTTCGAGAACAACGCCAATCAGGTGATTGAGCTCAATCTGCTGCTTACCTGCATACGCGTTCAGGCGACCGGGTCCCTGATTGCGCAGATAATCGTAGCACGTGTACGCTCCATGGCCTGCAGTGCATGATGCAGCAAGAGATCCATGGCAGCCATGTGTGCATGTGGATTACAACTCGAGACTGACCCACAAGAGTGTGTTCATCCATGCTGTGTAGCAGTGGATCACCGCAGTTGATGTTCGGCCTTTCAAAGCTTGTCCTGTAGCCCTGCCTGGCCAGGACATCCTTCTCCCAGAAGCGAACACTTCTCAGGCCTGAAGCACTCCCTGGCCCACTGTATGCATGTAGTCTCGTCCGTCATTACAGAACGCTCTCATGCCAACAGTACAATGAGTTCATGCATTCCTTCTGAGTTCGCGATCCGCGTACCATGGAGCAGGTGAAGGACGCCTCTGGGCTTCTGCATTGAAAATCCCGCAGCCGGCCAGTAGTAGCATGCGATGTTCTGGCCGGCCTTGTTCTTGAAATGTCTCAAAGATCCGTTCGGCCCCAAATACTCTAGTTTGTCCTGATGCTCAAGTGAATAGGGGTCACTGGCTTGGCTCTGGTCTGTCATCTTTGGTGCCTGAGTCCTAGGAAGGGCGATTGCGTTGGCCTCCCTCCAAGTTGCTCGAGGGACCGCAGAAAGTCTGCTACTAGGGTTTGAGCCAGGGAAGGCAGAACGATTGAATAAGCCGGCACGCTGTCTGAAGCCAGGTAGCTTGTGGTTGTGGTTGATGGCTGCACGTTGATCCTGAATTCCCTGTACAACGTCAGCAGGTTTAAAGGTAGAGCGGAAAGCGTCCATCGAGAAAATCCGTAGAGAAAAACCTCACGGGGTGTTGCTGCCTGGTAGTTGACAAATCAGATGTGTAAATGCTCAGTGGGGCGAAGCTCACAGTGCCACCATTCTGCCTCCACACGTGTTGGTAGCTGGTAGTCATCGCGATCTGAGTTCACAGCGTGGGTCCAGCAATGATTGGCAGAACGGGCTTCAAGCCTGTAACTCTAGGTAGCGCCAGAGGAGGAGCACCGATTCGCTGTCTCTGGCAAAAGAGGTCAAGGGCTGCCGCAGTCGCCGGTGCGTCGTCCTCCTGGATCGCGTGGCCCGCTGTTGGCAGAACGACAAGCTGAAACTTGCCCTGCGAGAGCACCGGAGCCGACAAGGGAATGATGACGGAATGGGGTTCAAATCGTAACAGATGTGACATCACTTGAGCAATGATCAAAGGAAGATTGTTCTGATAATCAACTCACCTGCATCTGCCCAATGGTGAGGGACTTGTCCAGGCGATCGGTGCCAGCGAGCAGCAGCATCTTGGGCAAGGGCAACTGTCGCAAGTGCAAGAACAAGACCCGTGGTCAAGAAGTTGGCTACATCTTTTGCTGCGGAGCGGCTCTGTGTCAATCACAACAATGGATACTCAACACTTACGCTGAGAAAGGTGTCGCTCAGCCCAGTGTACCATTCTTGCCAGTACGGCTGAGTCGCCACCAGCGGTGTTCGCCACACCCAGCCGTCCAGCGACGCGTCGCATGCGCGGCCGGACCTGCTTCCTGCGGCCTGGTCTTGCGTCTCAGTCCTGTTCGCCTGGTCTACGCTCACTGTCGAGCTAGTGTCTGGCTGTTCATGCCCTGCCACCTTCATAGCCGGCTGCATGCAATCTGCTGCCAGTGCCGCTTGACGTGCCTGTTGCGGCAGAGGCTGGTCATCATCACCCTCGTCTTCTTCTGCTTCCTCTTGAATCGCGGCATTGGGACTGAGTAACGACGGATGCCCTAGTCCTGGCTGCACATCTAGGCAATCAGTGACAGTTGCCTGTTGGGATGCGGTGCCTGACACCAGGGCCCCTGCATGCTCTGGCCCCTGGCATGACGCAGCCTGCACCAATTGCGAAGGCATGGAGATGGCAGCAGCCGGCTTGCAGCGTGACGTGCCTGTGCGGATGGCCCAGGATATGGCGGCAGAGGGTGTGGGGAAGTGGGTGGGGCGCGCAGCAATGATGCCCATCATGTGTGGCAATGCAGCTGCACGGCAAGTCACCACAACAGCATTTTGGCACAGTATGCTATGCATGTATCAAATGTTGATCGGCGTGCGCCGCATAATCTCAACGTGTGATGGCTTTTGCATGTTGCACCCACAAGCATCTGGCATGCATTCTGTGAACATTTGCCACTGGCAAGCCTCGGCCAACATAAGGCGTGCTGCTCCCCTTTCCTACCTCACGGACAAGCAGGCATGCTGACTGCACAGCATGACTTGACGCAGCAAAACTTTTGCACGAGCTGCACATGGATGGCACACCTTCTGTCAACACGTTGTCACCACTGCCAGCACTCACCCAGGGCCGTCCCCTCCACCACATCCACCACCACACATCCCGCCAGGCTGGGGATGCTGCGGGTGGCCGCTGTCCACACAGCCACCGCCCCGCCCATGCTGTGGCCTACCAGCACTGTGGCACGGGGGTCCCCAGCAGCAGCAGCCAGGGGCTGTGCTATCGCAGGCCCTGTATCCGCCGGCGGTTCCGGGGCTGATTGTTGTTTGGGTGGTGGTTCAGGAAACAAGGCGTGCCACAACGCCACGAGGTCTTCAGACATCATCTGCGTAGGCGAGTAAGAGTAGGAATCGATCGCGTCAGACTTGCTGTCAGATCGATTCACAACTGCTCCTCAGAGCGTTGTAAGACCATGAAGTAATAACGTGATAAGAGCATGCCTGCCTGCCTTCAACAGAATGTGAACAGCATAAGCCAGAACATAAACCGTGCCCTGACGATTCACCCACCTGTTTGGAGAATTCAGTCTTTGGACTGACACTTGTCAGGCCATGTCCACGCAAGTCCGGCGCGACCACACGATACCTGTACAGTCAAAAACCTCACTGTGTTTGTTGAAATACAAAGCACCAGCACAACATCTCGGAGCACCAGAAAATAACAGCATCAGCAGATGGTCTGCCATTGCGGCTTTGAGTAACCGTGACAGGACGCCTTTGGATGCCAACAAAAGCGATTAGCAGACCAGTCGCATGATGCAGGCACAAGCAGGCTAGAGAATGCTGCAGTAGGCTCACATTCACCCTTATGCAGCTATGCACACCCTGTCCAAAGTATCAGAAAGCGCATAGAAACAATTAAAACAGCGCACCTCTCACCATCAGAAAGGATGAACATTGGATAAACAGAGCTTCACAACGGCGCACCTGTCCTTGAGTGAGCTGGCCACCAGGGACCAACTGAGGCCTGTATAGCCCGCGCCATGCACTGCCAGAAGAATGGGACCTTTGCTGCCCGCACAATAGACGTTGAACTTGCCACCTCTGCACACGGGCGAGCAGCCATTCAGCAACTAGCCCAGCGATTCGCCGTCTGACAAGCCAAAGCTTGTACGCCAAGGCCGCAACTCGCTTGCTGTCTGTTGTGTACTGCATTCACATGCCTGCCTAAGGCATCATTTGAGCAGCAAATACATAGGAGCAGCCATCATTGCCACTGGCTAGTACAATTTCCCAGGCAAAGGGTTACCAAACGCACCGATCCGGCAGATCCACAGTCTTCTTTTCATCCCAGTATTGAGTCCAGTCAGGTAGGGTACCCACTTCAGTAGCCTTGGAGCTGAGCAAGCCTGCTGCGCTGGTCCCTGCTGTGCTCTCATTGGAATGTGCCGATGCTGATGCGTCCAGCACAGACTTGGTGAGGCCTGCTTGGCCGGGGCCCAATGCACTCAACAGGCCTGACATTGCCTGCTTTCTCATGTCCTCCTTTCGCCTAGGCGCCGGAGGTGGCATGCCGGTATCCATCCTGCAAAAATGCGCTGAGCAAGGGAACACTAGCAGGCCATGTCAGGTCACAAGAGACCAGACACGTGCATCGCATGCTCAGCACGAACCCTAATCTTTGCAAACCGTCCCATCGCGCAGCCTTTGCATCTGACGTCTGGCGCATCGCCTTGTTGATAAGACTATGTTTACGGCAAAAGGAGGTTGACCACGTCACTTGCGAAGCCACGCCAGATCTAATTTTCGACTTGACATAACGCGGAATGAGCGATATACGCAAATTCTTCTCCAAACCTGGTAAGCACTAGGCAACCGCTCATGTTTGAACTGCTCATCTGTGGCCGAGTGTTGTCACAAGCCAGGCCTTCATTTCTCTTTGAGCTGTCCCAGTCACCCGACTCATGACTCCTCGCATGCATACAGGTGGCCAGTCAGCCAAGCCCCCTGCCCCGGTGAGGATGATAGTGTACATGCACATCAATACCATTCTCATGTGCAGCATACGCTCCAAATGCATCAGCATCCAACCAAATACAGGCTTGCATCACAGGCCGTGCCAGCCTGCCAAAACACCGCACAGCCCGTCTAGCCACGCCACCTTTACTTCTGCTATGTCGGCCGAGATATTTCAATGTCTGGTGCCAAAAGCACAGCATTGTTGCTTATCATGCAGGCTTCTGATGGGGCTGCAAAGGAAAACCAAGCAGGCAACGCATCTAATGCCAAGGCAGAGACAGCCAGCGCTTCAGGCAGCAAAGCCACAGCTAACAAGATCGCTTCTCCTGCGAAAAAGCCAGCAGAAAAGGCTTCGCCTGCCAAAAAGCCGGCAGCCAAGAAGAGCGAGTCACCTGCTAAGCCACCTGCAAAGAAGAGCAAGTACTTCGAAGACAAGGACGATGGAAAGGCAGCGGGCGCAAGCGGAGCAGCAGATGCTGGGAAGTGAGTTGAACAGGGCACGCACATGGCTGTGTGGGTGGAGCCGGACAGGACACACATTCACGGCTGTGTGGGTTTGGGCTGGGTGGCTTGAGATCAACATGGACAGCCAACCAACCACGAAGTACGTCTGATACATCACGCATGAGTACAGCTGTAAACATGCAGTGAAGTGGGGGGAGCCGGGCAGCTGACGCAGTGAATTGAATGGGGCAGGGCGGGACACACGGCTGTGTGGCAGGGCCAGGCAGGACATCAAGTGGTCGTGTGGGTAGGTTGAAATTGCACGTGGCTGTGTGGTTCGGTGCAGGAGTACAGCATGAAGTGCTTCGTGAACCAACCCATCACTTGGCATCAATACGTCTGATACATTAGCATCAAACGCCAGGCATGAGCACCTGCTTAGCGGCTGTGTGGGTGAGGCCAGGTTGGACATGTCTGTGTGGTTGAGAGGGACTGGATCAACCCATCACTTGAGGCAATATCAACTAGCATTTTCACCAGGCGGTAGCATCGGCTTACTTGCTTCCTTTCGCTGCCTAGCAAACAGCATGCCAACGTTGTCCCGCCTCTTCCATTACCCAACCCTGTGTCCGGAACAGCCTTGTTCACAACCCCCACCGACAGTTGTTCTCTATCTAAGGCTGCGTCTTAACAAGGGCGTGGCTTGTCATTGAGTCTGCAGTTCGACGGACCACGCTCCACAGCTTGAGTCCCACTGTCACGTGCGCAGGGCCGGTCCCAGCAGCGGTCCAGCAGGCAGGGCCAGTGGCGCCAGCGGCAGCCAAGCAGCCGCAGCGGGGCGCAAGAGCCGGCGCAGTGCGCTGGAGTCTGATGACGAGCAGGAACAGGACAAGGTCATTGTGCTAGACGACGACAGCGATGTGATGGTGGTGGATAGCGATGAGGTGGGTGCTGGACAGGAGATGGGTGGGTCAGGTGGGCTGGTAGCCATATGTTGCATGTGGGCTTTTGAAGTGTGATCGGGACCCCCTTTGGTTGTTGGTGTGTCAGTGTACACATGACTCCCATCAGGCAGTTGTGAGTGGCGCAAAACAAAGACATTGTGAACAGAAATGGCGAGTGAGTGAGTGAGTGCCTATCAATATGAATGGGTGTGCGTGTTATATCAATATGAATGGGTGTTCAGCGGGTGGTGTGGACGCGTGTTAAGGTGGGAGTTTCTTGCCCTTGAGTTACCAGAGATGGAACTCATGGGCCATGATATGTGCAAAGGTGCAGCACAGATGTCAGCTGAAATGCTGGCTGTGAAAGCGAACCATGCAGGCAGGTTCAAGCCACACGCAAAGCAGTATTTCGAGATTGTCCCATCCTGCCTGTCTTGAGCAAGCAAGGTCATCACTCCTAAGCCCCGCCATTTATGCTGAATTGTGAGCGGTGCATCCTATCGACTGTGGTAACACAACCGTATCTCCGCTCACCTTTGCATTCAGGATGTGAAAATGACTGACCCAGCGGAAGGCAAGAAGGCCAAGGCACCAGCAAGCACGTCCAAGGCATCCGCAGCCAAGAAGCAGACGCCAAAGGCCAAGGCTTCAGGACCCAGCCCAGCCGCACGGCATAAACGTGCACGTGAAGACGAGGCAGATGAACCGGAAGAGCAGGTGGCACCACCCAGTGTGGTAGCCATAGCCAAGACGCCGGCACAGGCGGGAGGACGTGTGTTGCCAGCTAGCATGGTGTGTGTGCATGTGCCCATGTGTGTGAAAGGACTGCAAGCACCGGGCATGGGCACCAGAGGCTGACAACCCAGGCTGTTTGGGTTCTTGGGATGGTCGGTGTGCACGTGTGTGAGGAAGTGCAAGCGTAAGGGCAATCATAGGCAGAGTCATGGCATCCCTTTGATCATGTTGAAGGCTGTATTGTGGTGATGACTGCTGGCAAGCCGCTGAGGTGCAGTGGGCATCGTTTGTGAACACCATGAAATGATGTTGGTGATGCACTAGCACTGACTGTGATGTGTGTGCCGATTTACATGTGTGCCTCGTTTTACATTGAGAGCACCTTGTCAAGCTAACTGATGAAGTGGTTGAGTCTCAACAGTGAAAGGCTAACAAGCAGGGCTCTCAGGCCCTGTGTAGCAAGCCCTTACACGAACATCACCATTTCGTAAGGGGATCAGCCAGCCTGTGCCGAGGATGGTCATGCTGACTTACGGGTGTGCTGACTGATGCACACACTGCCAGGCTGTATCTCACACGCTCAACCCAAGTACTCTTGCATGTGCAGGCCGCCGACTCCTCCCAGCCCAGCTCCTCCAAACCCAAGGGCGCCAGCGGCAGCAGGAAGCCGTCTGGGGCCGGATCAGCCAAGGCACAAAAGGTGACTGGACGGCGCAGGCAAGGCCCAAACGGTGCAGTAACACGTGCGTAGCACTTTGCAAAGCAGGACACAGGGCTCTTACCTATGCGCATTGCAACGTGTTGTTTACTTTGCTGTTAGCTTTGACTGATTCAAAGCTGGGGCGCTGAGCTCCACGCATGAGCTTCACAACTGAGCCTACGAGATGGCCAATGACCTACTGGCCACTAATCTAGGTTACAGTAGGCAGGGGCAGAGGCAGGGGCAGAAGCAGGGTCCTGTGCTGTTATATCAGGTGGCTTGCGTTGCTGTTAGCTGCGAGTAGTCAGCTTGTCATGTTGAGCCGCTGAGCTCTGCTTTTGAGCCTCTGGCATTGCCACTTGACCTTCCAGCCCACTGCTTGCAACCACAGTCAGCCAGGCACACCATTTGTTGCTACATTCCACTGCCGTAAAGATATGCTCATGCTCCTTGCCACGCTTTATGTGCACATGAACATACGTACACAGTGGGCATGTACACAACGTGCATGCACAATGCGGATGCACACAACCGCACATGCACACAACGCACATGTACACGACGCACATGTAACGATGCACATGTACACGACGCACATGTAACGATGCACATGCACACGGTGCACACAACGCACGTGCACACAGCGCGCTTGCACACAACACACATGCACAAGACGCACATGCACACAACGCGCTTGCAGGGTGGCTCTGCACTGGCCCCGGACGTCAGGGCTGCCATCGCCGCCACCGACGCCGCTGTGCTGCGGCTGCCGCCTGAGGAGGGGGTCAAGTTCACAATCATGCCCGAGGGGAGCGGAGGGAATGCACCCAACAGCGAGGAGCCACCGATGCTTGGACAGAAGGTGTGTGAGCGTCACTGCTACAACTTGATACCAGCAAGGACTGTCACTGTTCTAACCACGTACCATCTTACAGCAAACACTACAATGTATTTTATACCCAGGTGAAGAGCCACCCAGTCATGGACAGAAGGTGTGCGAGCGTCATAGTTGTAACCGATAGCACCAAGGTCTGTCAGCCTGTCAACCCTCTTGGGTTGAGAGTCTGTGGTGAATTTGCAGGTTCCCAAGCAGCCGGTGGGGCGCCCTATTTGTACACCGTAATTGCATACTACTTTATGTGTCTTTTCAAAGCCATGCCAAAGGTTGAAACGAAACGTCCTAGCTTCATGCTAGTGCAGCACCATAGGCCCACTTGCCACCGTTGTTATGTTTAGAGACAATGCTTTCGGCGATGATCATGCTGATGGCACGTGTGGTGTGCGCACAGGAGACGCCGCATGGCCACCCCGACTGCCTGACTGGCAAGACGTTCGTGATCACGGGCACGCTCGACTCGCTGTACCGCGAGCCGGCAGAGGAGCTCATCAAGAGGCACAGCGGCAGGATAACCAAGGTGGCCAGGATCCTTTCGCATTTGCATGGGACACGCAGCCTTAAATGCTCCCTTATTCATGTAGACATCCTCTGATTAAGAGGCACATGGGGAAGATAGCGATATCTAAGGTGGGCAGAACATAACACAGCGTCAGTGCCGAGCAGGATTCAAAGCAAACAAAGCACGAAGTGTGGAGCCTTCAATGCTTGGTATGGTCCAGGTCCGGGCCAGAATCATGCGTTTTTGCACTTTACGTGGGAGTCTTCCACGATATGCACAACAAATAGCTTATTTGTTTCCACAAAGCCTTAGATTATTGGACTAGTCTTTTCTATAGAAACCTTCTCATGCCCGCGAACGCCACATAGGGCTCTGATTGGTTAGGAGGCCTCTGGGTGTGTTTGCTTGCGGGGCCTGATTGCTGGTTGGTGCTTGTATGAAGGCTTGCTTGGCACTGCTGCAGTGCCTGCCTGCAAAAAAGGCTCTGCTTGCTTGCCTCATGCCTGGCAGACAAGTGGGTTTCAAGACACCGAAATTACTACTATTTTTTTCACCATGCAGTTTTTTTCCACAATGCTGTCCTTTTTTTCACCATGCAGTCCGTGAGCAGCAAGACCACGTTCCTCGTTATGGGGCACAACTGTGGGAGGTCCAAGTACGCCGAGGTGAGCAAACCCTGTGCAGTTGCTTTTCGTGCCAGCCATTTCAAGCGCGCCATATTGCGAGGCAGAAGCATGGTTGTGGTTGCTGCCTGTGCCACACCACGATGGTGTGCTATTCCTGCAACGGTTTCAAAGGCTAACGGTGTGCTATGCCTGCAATTGTTTCAAGGGCTACCTGGTATGTGCCAGCCATACCAAAGTGTGCGTGACAGGCACAGCTCAAGTGGATGGCAGAGAGCAGGGCCACCCCCCCGTTGCATCAGCACAGCAACCACTTGCCCGGGAAATCACTTGTGCTAGAGTTGCT
>QAXH01002973.1:41774-65462 GCA_004335635.1 Chloromonas sp. AAM2 | reverse complement strand
AGTGTGCTGCTTCAGGTGGGGCTGTGAGCTCATGACTTGACCTAGCTTGGCGGACTGCAGCGCCACAGTCCATCGACTAACAAGGGATGACGTGCGCCAGGAGACGCGGTCAGGTGCTTCAGGCGCGTGCAGTACGCCTAGCTGCGTCAGATTGTGTGTCCTAAGCACAGTGAAGGAGCGACCAGCGCACCATCTGACCTTCCTGGGCGGATTGCACGTGCCATGACGGAGGTTTCATCAATAAAGGAGGAATGATGAGGTGCACCAACAGGCTGTGTGAACCTTCACTCAACTCAGACCTTGGCCCTGCTGCTGCTGTGTCCTGTGTGTGGTTGCAGCTCGACGTGGCGGTGGCTGAGCGCGAGTACGGCACTGCGGTGTCGCTGCTGGGCCTGGCGGCGGACGCACTTGCACTTGTCACTAGGGATGCACACGTCATCGCCAAGGAGGTGCGCGGGGTGCGCAGGAAGGAGGGTGACATTGGGTGCACAGGGAAAGGGGTTGAGGTTCAGCACCAGCCGTGGGGATGGCAGAAAGATTGTGAGCTTCGCAATGCAAACCTTTTAGGAAGTGAGCCCCAGCAAAGGAGCGTGCTGAACACTTATGTTGGGTAAACAACACCAACAACAACACGGGTTGATTGTCGGAGATACTGTTGTTGGAGTTGTTGGTTGCTTGTGCGTGTGCAGGTGGGCGACGTGTCCAACTGGCGGCAGGGCTGGGAGGTGGCGGTGGCGCAGCACCACAGGGTGGGTGCCATTCAGGGACTGGGCAAGGAACAGGTCAAAGCAGCACTGAGCAGATCAGGTCAGACACGACCTGGCCTTGCATGCCATGGTGGAGGAGGATACAACGGGTCTGGATCAGACAGGATGTTGCACCGGCCTCAGCAGCTAGCAGCATGTCTGCTGTATGTACCGTTACTGGGCAGACTGCAGGGTACACATCCAGCAAAGGGTACAATGTGTTTCTGACCATGTACTAACCCTGTACATACCTAGCCTGTCTTTCCTTGTTTGCAGACGCTTGTGTCTGGCCTTGAGTCCCACCTGAGCCGCGGTGGCACCTCCCTGTCCGCGGTGGAGATGCGAGGCGCGGCGGCCGCTCTGGCTGCGCTTGCTGGGGACGTGCATGCAACCAACACGCTGCTGGCGTGCCACTCGGAGCGCCTGGGAGCGGTGCAGAGCCTGTTGCTCAGGTACCACATGTCAGGTGAGAAGCATCATCAACTCCAACTGCATGAACCTGTGTGTGACCACTCAAGAACCTCGCAGGTGAGAGGAACACCATGAACTATTGTATTACAAGTTCACAGGCTCTAGCGAGTAATACGATAAGTATACAAGACGTGACTTTAGTGTGTGTTGGAGCGAAGAGCTGACGTGGATGTGTTGTGTGTGGTGCAGCCAGCACTGGCAGTGAGGAGGACGCGCAGCAGTTTGCCGCTGCCCTCTGTCAGCGTGCGTTCCTAGGCATTGGCGCAGCAGCGGACGATGTGGCAGCTGTGTGGGGTCGCAGCACAGCGCCTGCCGCGGCCTTGTTGGCGCGCTGGGCGGAGCGGGAGGCCAGGGCCGCGGCGCGAGCGGTGCGCAGGCAGGCGCTCACACCCTATGTGGACGGGGCGTCGCTTTCCTCAACAGTCATGTGCATACAGGTGTGAGATTGCAACGACAAGGGAAGGGAATCACACGTACTCATTTGAGGGGGTGGAGTTGCAATCACCAGGTGGCACCTAAGCAGAGTCCTGGCAAGTTTGTTCTCTTTGTGAACCACAGCAGGAGTGCAAAAGTAGGAACGGCAAAGGACGCAAAGCGTTGTTACAACGGATGTACTGATCTTGTGAGCATGGGTTAAAAGGATGTGCTTAGACTGGGATTGGGAAGATGAGGATGGGATGAGAGGATGACGACTGTTAATGGAGCCGTGTTGAACAAGCTCTGTTGGCCATATGTGCTGACATGTCTCTCTGTGTGCCGAGTGCATAGGTCGGTCTTGTGGTGTGCGGTACGCTTGAGATGTCACACGCGCTGTCACTGACTGCACCCTACATGGCAGAGCTCTGGTTCCATTTGGAAGGTGAGTCAACACCAGGCCCATGCATGTCACAAGCAAATGGCATCCAATCGACTACTCTGCACCACACACAGCAGCTTGTCCCATTGCCAGGGATGTCCGATTTCCTGTGATGCCGTAATTTAGCCATCAGGGATTGCCGCATGGCAGCCGACTTGAGCCCACACCGAAGGCAATGGTTGTCCGTTCACCCTCGGTCTGCTGCTGTCCGCGTGTGCTGCCTGCGCCGAGTGGAACATCCTGCATTGCTGGCTCCTGCTGTGCGTGCACAGAGGTGTGTTTTGCTGTTGTTCTGCCGCGCCTGGCTCTATGTACTGCAGCTGTATGTACTGGCTCTACTACAGGTGGTTGTTGCTCTGTTCACCTTGAACCTGCTACTATCTGTCGGTGCTTCCAGTGCGTAAGTGCATGCACTACACTGCCGCTGGTCACTGCTTCATGCACGCAGAGGTGATGCAGCGCAACCTCAAGGCCCTGGCCGAGGAGATGCAGACCTCGGCCCAGACGGAAGTGGCTCTCATGCTGCAACAACAGCAACAACAACAGACGGCAGGGGAGGCGCAGACGCACACAACCAACAACCACAGCCGACCTTCCTCCGCTGTGTTGCGCCGCGGCTGCAAGGAGGCGCCAGGACTGGATGTGGAACTCAAGTGCTGCGGGTCACTCATTGCACGTCTGTCCCACATCAGCCGGATTACCGTACCGTTTGCAGGTGGGTCATGTGTCATGTACAAGTGTGCTACAATGCCCAGCACATGCAGAGGTGGAACTGCACGCACTGACTGCCTGGTATGCAAAGGCACTGCTGCACACATTCGTGCTGCAGGTCCCCGCATGGCGGCAGTGGCACGGCCGGGCCTGTTGGCGGTCATGGCTGCTCTCTTGGACGGAGTCGCATCGGCACTGCAGGAAGTGGGTGCCAGCTTTCTGGCTGTGCTTCGTTGGAACAATCAGTGCCAGCAGGACTGGCTGTTGTTCTCCTCTGCGTCTGCAGTGGACACATCTGGGACCCTCTGTTCGTCGTTAACCTCTTGTTCTGCATTGGACATGTCTGATGCCAGGTCCATTATTCTCAGTGTATGCCATGCAGCAGTTATGCATTGTTCAAAAGGATGTGTTTGCAATTTCTGGCGTGACAACGCCATCACCTGTAGGCCCTGTGTTGCTATGTGGTTGCTTAGATAGCCGCACCCAGCTGTGCATGCTGTGCATGCGCCATTGCAGGCTGCCAGCGATGTTTGTGCTGAGGCTGTGCATGTTGCGCGTGTGGGTCAGGCCGTCATGGCGCACCTACAGGCAATGATGGGGGAGGAGGGGCCGCTGGCGCAGGTGGGAAGGGCTGGAGAGGGAATGAAGGATACTGGCAGCAGCAGGACGTGGCTGTGGCATGGTCGGAGGGACGGCACTTGTATGCACAACATGTACCAGTAGAATAGGCTGCCAACTGAGATGTATTGTGTTACGCCTGCGACCTGCCTTGCATTCTGTGGTATTAACTTCATTGCTTACACTTCAGCAGCAAGCGTGCATTGCAAGTCGGACTTGCAGTTCGAGACCAGTTGCTACGTATGGCCTGCACCGCCCGCACTCCTTCATTGCTGTCTCACGGTTGCCTTGTCCCCTGCACCTGCTGTGCAGGCCCTGGCCCCTGTCACTCCTGCGTGTGGCCTGCTGCTTGACCTCAACGAGCTGCGGGAAGCAGTGGCAGGCAGCAGCAGGGCGCTGGGAGCTGGTGTGGCAGCTCAGCAGGCAGCGGCCGCACATGCACTGTCACTTGCCAAGCAACAAACGGTGGCCCCCGCAAGCGCAGCACCACAGAGCCGGGGCACAGGGTCCGGGCGAGGGGGGCGAGGGGAGCGCTATCGTCAAGGCGTGGCAGTGGTTCAGGAGGAGAGCGAAGCGGAGGTTAGCGAGGTGGACAGTGGGCTGGATAGCGCAGGGGTGGATGATGATCGTGGGAATGGGTCCAGTGCTGGGGCTGTTGCTGCCCGCAGTGCTTGGGACCGACAGGAAACTGACACTCCGGCTCGGACCCGAGTGCAGGCTGGCAGCGCAAGGGAGTGGGCTGACAGCCAAGGACCCAGTCAACCCAAGTACCAGGCTTCCTCTGGCAACGTGGCGGATTCTGCTGTGGGTATCTCTATTGCTGGAGGACAGGACACCACCAGCAGCAGGAGACAGGTAGCTGCCAAAGAGTGGGCCTCGGTTAGGGCAGGCCGTTGCTGGTGCATGAATGTGGTTGAGAAATCATCAGAAATCAGTTGTGGCTGTACTTTGCATACGCGGTCTTACACGTTTACCCCTGGTACGGACATGCATAATGTTATCATTGTCTTGATCATCACTGTACCGCAGGTGACTGCAAGACCTCGGCGGTCATCACTTGAGGAAAAGCCAGCTGAAGTACTTACACGTGTGGCCGGAACATCTGCGAGGAACACATTCACTTCACCTACCGACAAGCAGGCGGGCCGCAGCCCTGCGGAAGGGGCAGGCCTGACTCGCCAGGGGGTGACTCCCCGGGAATCTGACACACACGGTCCACCCGAGATAAGTGCACCCACTGCTGCAGTACGTGGTGATGCCGGCCGAGCCAACAGCACTAGGGCAGGCGGCAGGGCAGCGTACACAAGAAGTGATGATGATGACAGTGAGGGTGTCAGTGTAGTGGGGACTGATGCAAGAGGCGGCAAGGCGGCTGTGGTGGTGGCAGCAGCAGCGGCACGGCGAGCGCGGTTGGCCGCACTGGCAGCCCGCAATGATAGCAGTGGAGACGAAGGACTGGGCGTTAGCAGTGGTGGGGCTGCTGCTGCCTTGGCGGTACAGAGGCAGCGAGCGGGGACAGCTGGTGCAGCCCTGCTTGTGCAGTCGCCCTCGCCACAACAGCAGCAGGACACGCCGACGAGGAGCCAAGCCGCTCAGCAGCCAGGGCCGTCATCCACTCGCGATTTCAGTCGGCCGCAGCCGCAGCAGGGTGAGACACCAGCTAGCCGCCGAGTAACTGACCAGCAGCAACAGAGAGAAGCATCACCGGAGAGTGAGCCAGAGGAAACGCCCTGGGTTGCTCCTGCTCGCACCCGGCAACATGTTCGTCATCCTATGAGCGTTTCTAGTGATCAGGAGGGCCGAGGGCCCCCCATGCAGGAACAGCATCGGACAGCCGGACGAGCCGCAACACAGCAGCTTGAACGATTTGATGGCAAGAAGGAGGGTCGTTCTGGAGCAGACGCACAGGAAGCAATGCATAGGACACGTCCATTCCCTGCTGCTCCAACGGAAAACAAGCCCAGTGTTGCTTCACCGCCATCTAACAACGCCCAACGGTTGCGGCAATTGCCTACCGCCAGCCCAGAACACAGTGCTAGTGATGATGACCTACCACCCCCAGTGCCCACAACACGCCCCACACCACGTGTCAGCACCGCTCCAGCCAAACCATCGCTGTCACCACAGCGCACGCAACTGGCCATAAACAGTCATGCACAGCACTTGGACAGCGAGAAGGATGTGCCAAGAGCTCGAGGACAGGCCGGCGCAACACGGGCGCAGCACGGTGTGTCAAGCCAGCCTCCAAGTAACCCAGTGCGGCCAGAAAGCATGCAAGCTACAACCAGGGCTGGCAATGGTGCCAGTAATCCAGCTGCGGCAGTAAGTACGTCTCGGGCAGCCATGCTGATGGAGAAGCGGCGAGCCCTCGCAGCTTCTTCGGACGAAGATGTCTCACTTGATGCCGAGCGAGAACGCAGGCAGTTGGCGACAGCGCAGCTTCAGTCACTGGCTCCACCTGCAGTACAAGCTGGTCTGAAAGGTGGAGCACATGCACGGTTGGTAGCCAGAAATGACACGGCTGGAGGCATCAGCAGCAAGGAAAGTGAGGACCACAATGTGGCAAGCAAACGGCCCCTGGCTAGGTTGCAGCAAGCTCAGGCTGGGGCAGGTTCAAACGGCAAGGGCGGCGCTGGAACGAGTGCACCAGCCGTGAATGCAAGCCCAACCCGCCCTAAACGTGTTGTCGCTGGTGCGGGCACCCAAGGAGTGGTCACAAGCCAGGGCGATGGGGATGCTACGAGTGGCACAACGGTAGCCGTTGGTACACGAGAGGCTGACGGGCCTGGCGCTGCAATTATAAGGAGCCGTGAGGCGGGCACTTCACAAATCCAAGCGGGCGCTGGGAGGCGCTCGACCCTTGCGAGGTTGAGAGCAAAGGCGATGGACAGCGATGACGATAACTTGGTGTGATGTGGTTTTGCAAAAAAAGAAGTTTGCCAGTTCTGGGACAATTCTGGGACTGACACTGGAACCAGTGTGTCTCAGCAAAAACACGTGTATGTGTGTGTGTGTGTGTGTGTGTGTGTCAATCCCATACTGTGTGTGTGCCCTATTCATCAACGCGTGAACTTGTGGAGGGAGTCTCTACGTGCACACATTGTTAACTCAGGCGCGGTACATGGTGCAGGCACTGCAGTTGAACAAATTTGCAGTTCGGTGATCATTCTGTAAAGTGGAATCAACATGCGAGCGATTCATGTGTGGCTCCCACTTCTTATGTTTGTGTTTGAGTGTCTTGTTCTACCACGGTGTGTGGTGTTGGTGGACCAAACAGCGCTGGACCAAACAACAGCATGCTATATCCTGTGACTTATGAACCAGAACCACATGTGACATGTTCTACTGCTGTCACAAGTTGTGAAATTGGCCCCAGTTTGAAAATGGGATGCTTGCAGAGGAACGAACTTGCGGAGAGCTTGCCACAGGAAGATCTGCATGGCGGTGTGGCAATAACTGGGCAGGCTGCAGCTTTCTCATGTCCTGCCAAAAGCAGTGGTGTGGAGGCAACACACATGTGGACATACTCTCTGCAATCAGAAAGGCAAAGACTGTGTTCTGGAATGACTGCAATCAGTGGTATACCAGTGGTGGTATACCAGTGTCCTCATTCAGCACGTCCCACGAAAGTAAAGCAAATGCGTGCACAGACGTCTTGTGATGAGACCGAATGGCCTGCATAATCCTACCTCGGTTGGCCGGTGATGTCAGACTTAGGCTTGTAACGCGAATACACTGTCAGACATGGTTCTTTGCGCACATTGCAAACATTTCTGTCAGACATGGTTCTGCCTAGACTGTCAGTATCAGAGGGCAGTTGCCTTGCTGGAAAAAAGACAGCAGATGTTGCATGTTGTCCGTTGATCCAACCCGTGCTGTGTGCGTGTGAAATGCTGGCCGTGAGCAGAGCTTTGGCAACCAGCCACCTCATGCCTTGTGATGCTTCCAGTGTGCCTTACTCATGCGTGTGTTTCGTGGCCCAACGTTGTCTTTGACTTGACTGTGCTGTGTTGGCTTCCCGGCGAATTACGTGCAGGGTTGAGACGAAGGATACAATCAGACACTAACATGACATATCGTATCAGACACTAACATGACGTATCCTTCGTTGTGTTTGATGTATCCTGCATTTTGTGGATGCCAATCAGCACAACATTGAACAATATGCACATGTTTTCGGGCTCCATTTTGGGTGCAACGAGGTATGCGGTCAAGATAGCACCTCGAGGGGTTGGCCACCACCATCACTATCCTGGTGTGTCGCAATCCCCTTCACAAGTAAGTTGGACGGGTTGGAATCCCTCCCCTCTTGTGTTGCCTCCAGTCAGTTGAGATGGGCCCATGCTCCCACGCTTGACAACTTCTGGCCTGCTGTATCTTTCATGCAGCTACTAGTTGGGTTCCATTGCATCTTTCCAGCTGCCCTTCGCCACCCCCTTGCAAAATAGAGACGAATTAGGAGGTCTTATAGGCTGATCAAGTACTGGGCCGATGGGAAATAGGGCCTGTCATGGTAAGATGCAGCATGACCATGTCCACGTTGGCCAGACCCATACGCTGGTTGCAGTCCTGACAGTGCACGCTCACTGCAAGCATCCCAGGCCTGCCTGATTACTATGCCCATCGCCACCTGGATACGAGCACTTTGTTCTGCACGGCATTTCCATCATGGTCTTCTACGCACAAGCGAAATTCAAGTTTCTACGCAGGTATCCGATTGAACAGAGAGGTACGTGGGAGGGCTGAACCAGGGACTGTCGCAGTTGGGTAAACAAGTAAATGATGAAATGTACAGCCGGCTCATCACACTTTTGCCTCACTCAAGTGTCTATCGTCAATGTGTCTGAGTGTGCCTAATGAGAAGTGTCCAATGGGCTACCAACTGAGCATCAACTCTCTTGTCCTTCGCCATGCACTTTGACAAGGGTTTTGGGGATATGCGGCAGGATGTACTCTACGAGGAACCAATACGGCAATTCAAATTGATGGTGCAAGTTCCTGCACTTGCCATTCCTCTTTAGCACCAGGACGGCTTTGCCTGCTCACAACTCAAGTCTGCCCAGCTGGAATCCACCCATGGCGCCGCTGCCAAGGTGCAGCATTGATGGAAAGCCCAAAGTCCTTGCTGAAGCTTGTGTTCAGAAGCACTCAAGGGCTCTTTCAGGAGTTCTTACACGGTGTAATGCACAAATCACGCTTGTTAGAAAGCAAGCATTTGCACCATAAATATACTCGCAGCAGGCGTTACTATCTGTGACGTGTGACATCAGTGGAAGCGTGGACCTGTGTGACGTGTGGAGGGATTAGATTAGGGTTGAGCATCATGAGAGATTGGGTCAGGGTTTATCCAAGGTGAGAGCTAGGTTCAGGGATCTGTAGCTTGTGATGACATTCCAGGACAGGTCACAAGCGTTACGCTCTCTCAAAAAATATCAGTGGTTGATTGCCCATCTTATGAATGTATTGCCCATCTCAAAGAAGCTCATGAAGCCAGAGCACTACAGCTCAGGTAGTCATACAGGCGTGTGCAGTTTTGCTGTAGAAGCAACTAGAAACTGTTTTTGAAGCACTTTTCCTTAACCAAGTTTAGTCCTGAAGCTGGGATGCAGATGGCAATCCATCCGGACGTTGCATGGCGTGGCATGGACAGCAAGCAAACACATGCATGGCACGGCGCATACTTCCTGCGCAGAACGGAAGTATGCCGCAGCAGCAACACCAACCCATGCCACAGTAGCAGCATCAACCAATGCCGCAGTAGCAGCACCAACCAAGAGTGAATTAGCACCAACCAACATTGATGAGAAGCAATAGCTTGGAGGAGCGGCTGGAGAAGGCTCTGAAGCCTGTGTTTGTCAGCTTCTTGCATGTGTTTCCTGTTGCATGCATGGAGCGGCACATGCTGAGTGCCTGGAACGGCATCTGTTGCATGCACAGGGCAGAACCTGTCGCATGCGTGGAACGGCACCAGCTGGGTGCATGGAATCGTGCCTGTTGCATGCTTACGGCCAGCAAGTCATGAACTGGGCTCTGACATGGCATGCCACAGTCCGCCAACCACCAACCAACCACCACATGCGGCCAACCACCACTTCGTCCGCAAACCTGGCCCGCAGTCTGCTCTCTGACGCATCGCTGGTCGCCGAGATAACTTTCCACGCAGTCGGTAATGCGTTTTTGCTTCTGATGGCCATCCCAGTGACCGCCCATGCAGGGCCGGCCGGCCATGACTGATGTTGGCGAGTGCTCAGAGTCTTACATCCAGTTCTATGGTTAAATATCTTGGCTAAAAGCTGACTGGCCTGGCGTCCAGTGAGAAGCACCGCAGCTGCAGCCCATTCTCGCGCGAAAGCAAGACCAATGGAGTGGTGCCCCAGGTACGCGCTCGCCAACAGGCTAGCGCAGTATGCAGGAGAGGATTCAGGCTGGGACACAGCGGCCGGAGCATGCACTTCTGCATGTTTGCTGGCCGTGCAGCACATTGGGCTGGGATAGAGAAATGCGCAGGGCTTGGCGCAGACATCCTGTTTCACTTGCCGCCTTGCAGCAAGCTGGCACAGCAGCAGCAGCACGACTAATGAGCATCGCAGTGATGGAGGAGTGCGGACCATCGTCGACTCGGTCCCATACGCAGAACAGCGTGCATCGGCCGCATCTAGGCCAGGTTGTGGACGATTTTGCTCAGGAGCGTCGCAAATGGATCAGTGTCGCCAAGGAAAACGTGGGTGCCGAGGCCGTATGTGCACACACATACCATTGCATCCCCCAGGCTAAGCCTCTCCGCCAAACACCTCCCAATACTTTGCGAATGTTATTGCAATGCGCAGCTCTTCTCTTGGAACTTCAGCGTCTTCGACTATGGCGTGACCACAAGAGGCACACCACTGATCAGCATGACAGTGGCATTGCTCGAGCACTACGAAGTGCTGGTAAGACCAACAGAATTGCGCTCTACCAATTGTACAGTGGCAGCAATGCATGGCTGAAGAACAGCGGCAGACTTGTTCTCGCTGGGCCTTGCCCGCACACAAAGCTTGCCCTTTTGACTTCTTTTTATCGTGGCCCGCATGCAGGATGGATGGAAGGTCAACAGGAAGACATTAGAGAATTTTCTCCTCAACGTCGAGGCTGAGTATCGGCCAAACGCGTACCACAACAGCATTCATGCAGCAGATGTGACTCAGACGTCGTGCATTATCATGGAAAGCTATGCCAAGCACTTCGGCAGCGTGTCGAAAATGGACACATTTTGCATTATAATGGCATCCGCGGTGCACGACCTGGGGCACTTGGGCGTCAACAATGACTTCCTGATCAACAGCAGGCATCCCCGGGCCACGACGTACAATGACAAGTCCGTCAACGAGAGCTATCACATCAGCAGGGCATTCGAGATTGCGCGGAACCACAGAGGTTGCGACATCTTTGAGCTCTTCAGCTTTGATGAACAGAAAAAGGTGGGGTTTAGGAAGCTCGCTGCTTTTCAAGCGCACTATCATAGGATTCATGGTTGCCTGAATCGACCAGATTGAGCAGCGGTTTGAGCGTTTGAGGTGCACAGGCCGAGCATGAAACGGTTGCCTTGCCATTTGCAGTGCCGCCGGCTGATGGTGGACATGGTGCTGGCCACGGACATGGCCATCCATTTCGACTTGCTGAAGCGCTTCAACACACAAGCAGAGGAAATACCTGATCTTGCTGCTTGGCCCGAGCCCAACCTGTTGTTTCAGATGCTAGTGCATCTTGCGGACATCGCCAATCCTGCCAGACCATTCCCTTTGGCGCGGGGCTGGGCAGAACGAGTCATCCATGAGTTTTGCGAGCAGGTCAGCCTGGCTTAACGTTCTGGGGCCCAGCTTGCCGCCGTACACTGGACTAATGCTGTCACAGATGTTAAGAGTCACTCAACGTCTGCATTGATGAGGTGCATGTGGTGCTGTGCACATACCCTGTCAGATGGGAAGGCCATCATTATCATTATATTGTGTTGCAGGGCGATAAGGAGGCTGCAGGGGGCCTTCCCCTTTCTCCCTTTTGCGTGCGTGCAACAATGGACATGCCCAGGGCGCAGCTCAACTTTATTGACGTCTTCCTGAAGGTAACTGTGGTTTTGATTGTGATTGCCAACATGCCAAGCTTTCAAGAACGTCTTGCATCTCTCATGAACAACCCTGCTATTGTTCAGTTTTCCATGACTGCACTTAGCTCATGCTGCTGCAGCCCACGTTGTTGGCGTTCGAAAGAGCTGCGCCTTCATTCGTGGGCATGGCACTCAAGTGTCTGGACAACACCATTGCCGAATGGCGGGCGCTGGAGGACAGGTGCGAGGCAGGTTGACCGGAAACAAGTTCAACACCTGCTTGCTTCAGCACGTTGTCCCCGTTTGATGATGTCCTTGTCCAGCTTTCATGTGAGTTCAGGCCTCTCCAGTGCTTTCTGACTCGGTTGTGGTTTTGCACATGCATGCTACCTGCGCAGTGGGTTCAAAATGTGACAGGCGGGGCTGGCACCACCTGCTGAGGCTAAGCTTCACGCAGCACCACAGCTCCTCTGTTACTGGGCAGGATGCGGTGTGACCAGCTGCAGAAGCCGGGCACAGCACGCAGCCGCCCACGTGTTTTCTATCGACAACCGACGACGACAACCATCAGACTGTGATTCCAGCCACAGCGCTGCACCTGCAGCCGGCATACATAGATTACGACAGTTGCAATCTGTCGCAGGAACTGATGTTGAGGTAGGCTTGGGCTGTTTACCCTTGCTGCGTGGCATGGATGCTCTTGACTCAAACATTCCAGCCAGCACAGGAATGGCTTCTGTGCGGCCTGGTTATCACAGCCTCTGCACCTATCTCTGGCCTGGCAGGCCCTTATCCCCTCTGTGCGGCCAGCGCCTATGGATATCTACCACATGACAGCACCTGGCTCCTGCAGGAACAGCGCATACAGGACCAGCATAACGGCAGCAACAGGAGGCAGCAACAGGAGGCAGCAACAGGAGGCAGCAACAGGCACCCTGATACAGCCTAGGAGCTGCAGCTGCTTAATACTACCAACAACGCCTTGCAGCAGCTGTACTTGGACAGACGGCATGGCTGCACCAGCCCATGCCATGCGACTGGTGCTGCAACCATATCATGGCAGGTTAGCGTTCAGCAGGCAGGTCAGCGTTCCAGGTCAGCGACTGGTGCTGCAACCATTTGATGCCCACCATGTGCCATCAGTTCACCATGCATGTGCGTCCGGCGTCCAGCTGACTGGATAGCGGTTGATGCAGCTGTCTTCAACTGCGTGGTAAGGCGGGTACGTTGGCACCAGAGGCAGTGGCAAGCCAAGTTGGCAGGCCTACCACGCACATGGAGGCTCACTGCAGCAAAGCGTTTACTGCGCAGTTGCCTGGCTGCTCAGCCTGTCATGCAATCACCGGCCAAAGATGGGACATGGCATACAGCAGCAACGCTGAGCGCGCTACCAAGCGCAGGTGCAACATCACGGTGGTCCTCAGCGCACCTTTGGCGCTGGAGCGCTGTAAACCGCCACTGGCAGTGCTGCAAGCCAAATGCGTTTGTGCTTGGGGAGGATGGTGGTGCAGCTGTTCTGGAGTGCTGTAGCACCAACTCTGCTGACCAGTAAAGGATGCTGTTATCCAAGGACACATGCAGTTTGACTTGAATTGGGCACTGTTTGAGAGAGGCACTTGATGGTAGAATCCCTATGGACGCGGTTGGTGGAGGTATTGGAATTGTAGCGCCCAGGTTGGTGCAGCGGCCATGTAGCCCATGCAGCTGTTTGTGCATGGCCTTGCATCACTGCATCAGTTCTGATGGTGATGGTTGCCACTGGTGTGTTGTGGCAGGGCTGATAAACTGCTGCCCACATGCACTCCAGCCTGGCAGGACACCCAGCCAGGCCTGCATGTAATGTAGCACACTGCTCGATCATCGAAAAACCAATTACTTGTCCTCACATCCTATGGGTTGGCCTCAAATCAGTACTTGGTGTCCACACCCTCGTGTATGCATTTCTGGTGTCACACCAAGCTTGGATTTGCCGACGGGTTGATCCTGTCACATGACTGTTGTCAAGTGCAGCATTGGACTTTGCTGGCAGATGAGCTGTAGTGCACTGCGTGACTCTTGGCATGCATGTCTCTCAGTTATCTGTCCGGCAATCGGACGTTCACGAAGGCAAAGGATTTGACTGCAAGTGCGCACAGCAGCTGCCAGTCTCCTGTGCGGTGAGGACTGGTAGGCAGATAAGGCTCCCCTTCTGCTGTTTGTGTAGCTGCAGCCTGTTGGCATTCATTTAGTGACAAACTGGCAGGCCCTTCTTTCGACCGTGTGATTGCAAGGGATTTTCAGAATCCACAACGGCTTCGTCATGTAAAAGGTAGCAACCAATCTGTTCGATGGAAGACACTGTCATAATCCCTTCACTTGCTTGTTGGATGGGTTTGGAACACGCTGTATGGGCAAGGGTGGCAGAAGACATGTGTGTGTCATGGTGTAGACAAACTTTGCATGACAGACGTCGGGTAACCATCAGTGGGACGACCAACCTCTGCTGACTCGGTGGGACTTCCCTTTACTGGTGTGGGAAGGGCTAGCAGTATGCCCTCCCATCTTGTAATTTCCGCTCAGTGTCTGGTGTGGTACGTGGAGCCACATTGTTGACTTTGCCAGAGCCACATTGTTGACTTTGCCAGCATCCATGTCCGTGCACACTCAACGTGTGTGCATATTTCTGCTACTACCGTTTTGCATGAAGTTGACGGCCGTTGACAACCAAAGTACTATGCATGTGTTAAGTCCAAAGACAGACCTGGGATTTTCTGAGCAGCTAGATCAGACAATTGCCCGCTGCTCACACAAATTCAGATCAGATAACGTTGAACTAAGATGACACTGCAGACGTGTCACCCAGGCACAACATCAGGTCATGGGCAAAGTGCACACTGGCATGCAGGACGTGATACTGTGGACTCGAGCAAAAAAAGCGACGGCCATAGCATGTGTACGTACGCTGCCGCATTGGATACAGGAGAGCACCTTTGCAGTGGCTGTCGCGTCTAGTTGAGCTGATGGGCTGAAAATGGGGCCATCACTGAAGGTGGCTAGTGGGTCAAGGCCATTGTCAAAATCGGCAGCACCACCGAGCCGCCTGCAATAGCTCTCCTCAATGTGTGAAACTACACTGCCACAGCCCCTTACTACCGCTGACTCGTAGAACTGCACTGTGCTCAGACAATCCTTATTTAAATCAAACTCCTGTAACCAAGCATCTCACTGAAGGTTTGAGCGGCGCACGCCCATGAGGTACACAGGCGTGCTAAATGCAGCATGGGTGGAGTGGCTCATGGGCTATGAGGAAGGGTGGGCTAGCGTTCCCCTGGTTTTTTCCCTGATGAGCAGCATTGGGACAATCCCCAGCAGGTTCCTCGCTCTACCGCAATGCCCGCCTGCATTGCCTTTCCGGAGAAGTTGGGCACCTGGCATCACCCTCCAATGGTGATCATGGGCCGGTTGGCAGTTTTTGCGAGTTCAAACATGCCCGCATGGGCTGCCTTCTTGCGCTGCACAGCCGCATGGATGACGAACCGCAAGTCTTCATCCGTTGCCCCGCCCCGCATGGCGTCACGCAGGCTCACCTATATGGCAACACTCAGGGCAAAGCGTGACAACGGAAATAAAAGTGTGCCTGGCTGGCCAGTGCTGAGACAACCAAACTAATGACCAGGCTCATCAATCCGGCAGTGGAGTAAGTTCTTGCATGTTGACTTGTGTTGCGTTGGGGCGAGTCATGCACCACTCCATTCTACAGCACAGGAGCGCTATAACGTGCATGGGGCCTCATTTCACCAACGCCTCAACTGCTGCACGAGTTCTCACCTCATTGGCACCAAACAAGCACACCTTGAAGCTCCCATCAGCCAGGAGCCGTAGCCTGAGAGCGGAGGAAAGCAGCACACATCAGGTGTGCCCCAGCGCGCAACACCAGCACATGAGACCAGCATGCCAACATACATCCAACCGCGACTGTGGCAGGTGCTGTTGTATCCACACTGTTGTTGGTGGTGTCTTCACATTGAGTCGACAACGGGTAGACAACATGCACTACGACCAGGTACAGCCGATAGGTAAGACAAACTCATAGGTAATGTGTCCAAATGCATGCTGATCGTGGCAATGGCCTACAAGCACAGCTCAACCAGCTGAGCATGCCAACTCAACCGCTCACCGGTTGCAATCACTGCAAAAGTGTGATGTCATCGATGTGATGAACGAAATGGTGCCAACATGGCCAGTAGCCTGGAAATTCTTCGCAACCTCTCCATTGGGATCGTCTAGCCGATGCAGGACGGGTGCAGGCGGGAGGTCAGCCAGCACATGCGGCGGTACATGGCTGCTGCCATCCCCATGCATCAGCACGTGGCCGCCACCAGCGAGGGCCATCACGGGAGGTCGTGCCTCAACAGGGGCTGCTGCTGAGTGCTGCTCTGGTGGGTACTGGTGCTGGTGTTGATGCACCAGGGCCTCCTGGACACGTGCCATCATTTCCTTGTACGGAACCTGCACATGGGACAGGTGGCCGGGAAGACTTTGTGGCCATACAGACTGCAAGGCTTGGCCATACAGAAGCTTTATGTATTGCAGACGGCACCGGTGCCGCTGACCTCACAGCGCGGACACACAAGTATGCACAAGTGTGCTGCGAACGCATGGTAAACTTTGGACGCCACACAGTGTTTATTCAAATTCCAGCATGGCCGCACTCAAACGCGCACGCGTGTACACCTTGTTGTCAGCCACGTGAATCTGACACAGCCTGATGTCATGCCACAGAGCAACTTTTGCTTGTGCTGCAACTATTTTACTGCAACATTTGTATTGAAAGCTCTGCAACAAGTCGTCACCAAAGTGCCAGCCGGTTTCAAGTTCGTCCGGTTTGAATAACATGGCCACTCACACTTGGCAAACCACCCCTTTTACGCTTCAACAGTACTGCGCTGTGGCCCGCCCCTCATGGCATGCACAGCCGCTCACCATCTTGCGGTCCGACCAGACGTTACCATCGAAGGGCATGTACTCGATGAAGCGCACGTTGATGGGCCGGTCGCGTGTCAAAGCCACAAAGTCCGCCATTTCATCGTCATTGACCCCCCGCATCACAACACAGTTCACCTACGCATGAGGAACAGAGGGACGGGCATGTATGGGCAGGTGCAGATTAGATAAGGTGGAGTGAACTCCGGTGTGCTTGCAAGTTTAAGATCAGTAGAAGACATGCCTGATGCTCTGAACAAGTGGCTGACACAATTGATCGTCGCGCACGTTCACCAAAACAACCAGCAAGGGCGGCAGCAGTCCCTTGCCAGTGCACCCCGCGTACTCCTGCCACGGTTGACTCCGCTGCATACCTTGACAGGCCTGTAGCCCAGCTTCAGCGCTGTGTCTATGCTGCGCAGCACCTTGGCCAGCCCCGGCCGCCGTGCCAGCTGCTCGAAGCGTTCCGGCCGCAGTGTGTCCAGACTGATGTTGATGGCATTGAGACCTGGGAATGCAGCGGCAAGCAGGACACGAACACAACCATGTATTTGTGTGCAATGCCCGTTGTGAAGTCACAGCCGCGGTATCCACTGCACAAAGCCAGCCGCACAGCCTTGCAACCCAGCGCCTGTGCTGCATCGCTTTGCCGCCTTAGCTGCCACACGCTCTGGAACGCCTGCATCCATCGCTACCAGCGCACCCGCTGTTGCGACCGCTCAGCCACTGCTGCTATCACAACCACCTGCTGTGCTGCCCAGACTGCAGCATCACAGGGCCAGGCTGGAAACTGCTGCCACAAGACCCCAAACAGCCAGCCAAGTTTTGTTCTGACGGCATTGGCATGCAACATGCATGTGTTGCTACCTGCTGCCTTGAGCTCGTTGAGTTGCCTTGTGAGCGTGATCCCGTTGGAGGTCATGGCCAGTGACTGCAGGCCGGGCAGAGCCGAGAGCTGGGAGCAGAGGGCGGGCAGGTCGGGCCGCAGCGTGGGCTCGCCACCCGTCAGCCGCACCTTGGTGACGCCAGCCTCAACAAACAACCGCGCCTGTGGTCACGTAATGCAAACATGACGAGTCTGAAACGATTCTGAGGTTGCAAGGAGTTAAGACTACATGCAGGGATTGCACGTGCTTCGAGTACTTTGCCCATACTGTGTGCAGACAAATACATGAGGCAGCTGAGGTTCAAAGCTCATCGTTTCCTTGCGGCAACGGCCGCTTGCTCCAGTCACAGCCCTAGTACCACCGCAAGTGCTTCAGCCTGCAGCCTGAATCCCTACCTATGACCAACACTAAGGCTTGATGATGTAATTACCACAAATTAGAAACGCCTTCCGCGCTCCTGCCCCCCGCCCACCCTGCCCCTGGCCCTGGCCCTGGCCCTGCCCCTGCCCCTGCCCCTGCCCCTGCCCCTGCCCCTGCCCTTCTCTCACCAGGCGCATGATCTCCGGTGTGGTGAGCAGCTGCGATGAGGCCGTGAGCGCCACCCCCTCTGCCGGCATGCAGTACTGGCAGCGCAGGTTGCACCGCTCCGTGAGCGAAATGCGCAAGTACGTGTGCACACGCCTGCATGAACAGGAACAGGTGAGTGAGTGAGCGAACGAGTGAGTGAGTGAGTGTCGTTTTACATCTGTACCGTCCGACATATCGAGCTGAAGATGGCTCAAGTCGAACATCATCATACTCGCATTGCAAGGATAGGTGCATGAACAAAGGAAGCCGTCGCGCAGAGCACATGCACAGCGGGAAAGCAGCAGTGCACATGACGCACAGAACATCTGCAGCGGACGTGGGATGCCAAGCATTTCAGTGCTAGATGGGCTGCATGTTGCAACACATTCCTGTGCGTCATGGGATGGCTTGGGGTGTGTGACATGTGATAGGCCAAGCATGGATGCGGACTGCACGGAAGAGGTGGCATGGGACTAACCGGAATCTGTCCGTTAGCATGGTCACGCCACGAGCAGCTTGTATGTCTTCCTGAGTGGCCGCTGCTCTAGCCCTTGTGAGCATTTCCCGCCAGTCCAGTTCTGCATGTTTGGGGCTGGCATCAACTGGCCTGGCTTTCTGGGAGGTAGTTGAAGGTGAGGTGTTGCTGCTGCTGGTGGATGTGCTGCTGCTTGTTTGGTTGATGGTGGCATTGGTGGTGCTGCTAGTGGTGCTGCTGCCACTGCTGCAAGGGGTTTCTGGCTGGCTTCGTAAACTGAACATGGGTATACTGCTCACGTCCAAGCTGCGTTTCACACGTGCATGATGGGAGAAGGAGGTGTGGGTGGCTGTTGCTGTGGCAGCTGTGGATGTAGGCATACTTTGCCGGCCGGAGCTGACGCCAGATGGCACATGGCATGACGGGGCCTGCTCTGCCTCGGCAGAAGAACTCGCTTGCAGTGTCGGCGCACATTGCTGCAGGGCGGAGGTTGACACTGCTCTGTATGCCATGGCATCGCGACTCGGACAATGGGCCCTGGACCCACAGCAGGGGCAGAGTGGGCAAAGCACCCCAAGAACTTGGCAGGGCCCTATAGACGATGCATTGCCAGCGCTGCCAGCTGCCAATAGTGATCGCAGCAGGTGGCGCTGCATCTTAACCATTCAACCTGGTCCAGCCAGCTGGTGTCCCTCCAAGTGCAAGCGCAATTGCCTCGAATTTGATGGCGAATTCCTTCAGAATCTCTTTTGATTTCTGTCCAATCAGTATTCAGATCGAATCAAACAATTGATGGCCGAGCTCTGACTCTTAGGGTTGTGCGCAACGTTTTCGGACGGCGTGAGCGCCAACCTGCTTAAGATCTGTAGCAGTACGGCAACGATTGAACATCAGACTGGCCTGCTCGTGCACATCGCCTCTCGCTGCCCCTTTAAACTTTTCCGGTTACTGGATTCGGCGTTACATCCCTGGTCACAGCGGTTGTTACTTGCATCTACGAGGCACGATGAGCGATGGCTGTCATAGTGACTCTCACGAATAAGTTCAGGTGGCCGAGCCCGGACGATGTCCCTGACTGCTGGCCCGTTCGTCTCTCATGACCCTTGCAGACCCTTGCCAGTCCCATAGCACAGCTCAACGGTACCAGATGCAGCAACCAACAACTGTCTGAAACACAGACAACAAGCAAGCTGACTGCTCCTCTTGGGCGGCTTCTGGTGTCCACTGCAGCAGGCTTGGGCATGCAGCTGGCTTGGGCTGGCCGGGCTTGGACCTCTGCACGCCCTTGCGCTGCTCAATACCATGCCTTGACATCAGGATCAGTGCAGCTTCATGCTTATGTGCCTGCCTGGCTCTTGAGGCCTAGGGTTACTGGCCTCCTACCCTGCCTCCATCGGCCGTTGCAAAGCACTGCCTCCAACCTCACAGCCGTAGCTAATGACACGGCAGCTGCATCCTCTAATGAATCCAGCCCTGAAGTTACACCTCCCAAGGCGCGCCGCAGGACAAAGGCACGGGTTGCAGAGGATAAGGCTTTGGTTGCCGAGGTGGACGGCATGCCTGCAACTGCAGCAGAGCACAAGGCGCCTGCCAAGGCTAAGAGCAGACGCAAGAGCACAGTAAAGCCTGCAGGTGTTGAGTCAGCCGCCTCTATACTCAGTCAGCTGCCCACCCTGGCTGCCCCCCCGCAACAACAGCTTGTGGAGGATGCGGCATTGGGTCCAGACGGCCATGGCACGCCTGCCTCTGCAGCAGGACCCAAGGCGCCGGTGAAGCGCAAGCGCAAGAGCTCAGCTAAACCTGTAGATGCGGAGTCATTTGTCTCGACAACCGATCAGCTGCCCACCTTGGTTGGAGCAGCAGCAGCTGCTACCCCTCAGCAGCCCGCACGCCAGCCAGATGTACCTCCCGCAGCTCCTAAGCTCACGTTCAAGGATCTGATGCCTGGCGTGCCCCCGCCAGACCACGCCGCATGGGGAAAGCGCCAGTGGGTTGTGTTCTCGGACCTGCATGTCACGGAGAAGTCTTGGGGTGTCTGCAGTCAGGTACGGCTGACTACTAAGAACTGCAAGAACTGTCAAACCACAACGATCGGCAACAGACAGAGTGATATGCTGGTCAAAGTTAGGCCCATAAACATTTGCTAGTCCACACACGCGATGTGCTGATGCTTACACGGGCAGACACTTGGGCGGTCATTTTTGCTGGCCTGTGCAGATGAGATGCAGTGTGCAAGGTACAAGCTAGGAGGAGCTCGCTTGCAAGGGCAAAAATGCTCTCTGCTGGCATGGTTCAGTTCCTGGATCAGTGCTTTTGTGTGCTGAGCAGGGTAAGACTAGTGCTTGTGTTTGCTGAGCAGGTGCTGGACCGAGTCATCAGTGAGGCCAAGGCCAGGGATGCAGGCGTCCTCTTTCTTGGTGGGTCGGTACAAGAGTACTAGTGTCATGGTGATGATGATGACTGACAGTTCAGTGGCCTGACAGAGGCGCACTCAAATCTGCAAATCTGTAGTGTGTATATTGGAAGCACTTGTGCGGATCTGCTATCTGAGCTTCATTGCCAATGCCCTTGCTGCGCTTGTGCTGTGTACATAACCCTGCATGCACCTCTTCCTGTCAGGCGACTTCTGGCACCAGCGGGACAACGTGCAGTTCACGCTGCTAAACACTGTGATGCCGAAGATGCGTCGCTTCAAGCAGGAACAGGTGCCCCTGCTCATGCTGGTGGGCAATCACGACCAGGTGGGACCAGTGCATAATCATGTGTTTTGCTGAGCATGGGCACACCTCTCACACTGCCACGGTTCAAAAATCATGACAGTGACGTTGATAGACGAGAATTCATCTCTGGACAGTGACTGAATCCAACTGAGCCTAGCATCATTGAGCTGTCCGCCTGGCCTGTGACGGTTGCTTGCTCCATTAAAGCGCGTGCCAATGATTGACATGACGGTCCTTCACCTGCTGCACTGGACTGTGCCCTGTCCCAATATCCGCTGTAGGTTGACTTGGGTGGCACGGAGCACGGCCTCACCTGCCTGGAGGACTCCATGGTGCATGTATTCACACAGCCCACTGTCTTCAGGGGAGCGCTGTTCGTGTCATACAGGTCAGCAGCGCCACCAGGGGCCAGGCAGGCAGCTTACAGGGTCCGCAAATCACACACAATACTTTGCACCAGTCAGGCTCAGGCTCAGGCTCGGGCTCGGGCTCATTTCCACACCGCTTTCGCTGGTCATGGTCCTCTGCCTTGGTCATCACACCCTGCTTGTGACGCCTAAACTGACCTACTCATGCATTGCACCGTGAGCTCTTCTGAAGCCTCTATGTGCAATCCACCTCTCGCTTAGGTCACCATGGGATGCCTTAAGCCTGCTACTGCTTCTGGTCCTCGTCCTTGGTTTTTCACACCTGGTCAGCTAACCACTGTTGGTTCCTGCAACCACCCCTCTCCAGGCGAGATGAGGACCTTGTGCGTGAGGCGGTGCGTGTGGCGCGGGACCACTACGCCGCACACGATCCAGAGGGGCTCACCGCCATCATGGCACACGCGGACGTGGTGAGGTGACACGCCATGTCGTACAGTGCACGGCAGCTGCACTGAAAATATGGAGAGAGTGGGGTCAGTCAAGATGCTGTCTGGTCCACCATGCACTCATAGTGTACATATGAGCAAGCAAGTGCTATACTGCATACATGGCGACATGGAGTCTGGCAAGGTGGTGAAGCCTGTACTTTGCCGTGCATGCGGCAATCCACACCGTGTCATTGGCCATCGCAGGCGGCCTTGTGTCTGGCACAGGGAGCGATTCCAAGTCCAGACCCTCAGTGGTCGCGTCCAGCTGACGCCTCTCACTCCTTGCTCCTCGCAGGCCACTGCTCACTTCAACATGCAGTACCAGGCCAGGGATGGGCTGCCAGGTGGGAGGGCAAGAGACACACAGAAGCAAAGATGTGAGGCAGGCTATGCAGTATGCAAGGCAATGTCGGTAAAGCCATTTCAAATGTCCAGGACATGTCATTTATCAGGCAGGCTAGAGCGCAACAAGCAAGCGCGGCGTGCTATGCCATAGCCTGAATTTGCTAGCACTATCAAATGCCATTGGTCAATGCATTGGCTGATGCGGACTTCATGGCAATCACCTGGCATTCCAGCCGCTTCAGCAGCGTGGTTGTCTCCACTGGTGTCGCTCTGTTTTCGGACTGCTACAGCTCGTCCTAGCCTGTTGGCGTGTTGGCGTGCTGCCTCACCTTACCTTGCCTCCCTTGTGTACTGGCCCTTGCCTTGCTTCCCCTGTGTACTGGCCCTTACCTTGCCTGCCCTGTGTACTGGCCCTTACCTTGCTTCCCCTGTGTACTGGCCCTTGCCTTGCTTCCCCTGTGTACTGGCCCTTACCTTGCTTCCCCTGTGTACTGGCCCTTACCTTGCCTGCCCTGTGTCCTGTGTGCCTGCCCCAGTGGACACCTTCCCCCCGCACATCCCCGTGTACACCGGTCACTACCACCTGCCGCACACGGTGGAGCGCTCCAGGATCATGTACGTGGGCTCGCCGTACCAGGTGGACAGGTCAGAGGCGGGGCAGCAGAAGCGACTGCTGGTGCTGGACGCAGAACGCGGCTGGGCGGTGGAACAGGAGGTGCGGCCGGGCGGGCAGGCAAGGCGTGACGGGGTGCAACAGATGGCAAACAGTGCTGCACCATTGTGAGGACGGGCCTGGGCGCTTTGAGATGATGGATGGGAGGCTGGGCAGTCAAGTCAGCTGTGCAAGCTCTGGACACAAGCTGTAAGGCAGCGGTACCGCAGTTCAGGTGCACACCACGCATTCATGGTATTGCCCGATCGACTTGCCGTCTGCTGCACACAGATTCCGATTGATTTTGGCCTGCGGTACCATAATCGCCGCGTGACCACCAAGGGCATCGAGCAAGTGGACGACCTGGGTCAGGGAGACGTGGTCACGTAAGTGATCGGGCGGCTCAGCCTGGCTGGGACACAACTGACAGGGCAAGCAGGCACACAGGCAGGCAGGCAGGCAGAAAATGCCTCATGCTGTTGACGGCCTTTGAGAAAAGCAGGGCCCCCGAAGCCTAAGCCAAGATAAACAGCAGCAGGATCGGGGTCACTATGCCCCGCTAATTCCCTGGAAGGGGCGGTGATGCAGGCACGCCGCAGTATTGTGCCACGCTTCGGAATTTGTGTGTGGTTGAGTGTTGACTGCATGCCTTGTGTGCGTGCGCTCTGCTTCAGTCTGCGTGCGGGGTCTGAGATGTCCCCTGAGTGTTGACTGCATGCCTTGTGTGCGTGCGCTCTGCTTC
>QAXH01002973.1:0-41458 GCA_004335635.1 Chloromonas sp. AAM2 | reverse complement strand
TGACTGCATGCCTTGTGTGCGTGCGCTCTGCTTCAGTCTGCGTGCGGGGTCTGAGATGTCCCCTGAGTGTTGACTGCATGCCTTGTGTGCGTGCGCTCTGCTTCAGTCTGCGTGCGGGGTCAGAGCTGTCCCCTGCGGAACTGGAGAAGGCCAAGAAGGCTCTGGAGGCCAAAGGTGGGCAGGGGAAGTCATAGCACCCAGGCATCAACAACAGGACAACAGGCTGGGTTGACTGCGGCGGCATTACTCAGCAGCGCAAGCCAATCCAAGCCTGCTTCACAGCCATTTTGATCATAAGAGTGCTCAGTCCTCTAGTCATGTGACTCCAGTCATCATGGCAACACGAGTCGGTGCTGATATGATGCCTCCCTTTGTGCTCAACAGGTGTTGCTGTTCAGATCAGTGTGGAGCAGGCCGTCAGCGCCCAACGGCCGCGTCTGGAGGGCGATGCGGCCCCTGAGGAGGTGCTGGCCAGGTATGCGGCAACTCGGGCACCGGGGGAGCTCAGCCAGGCGGGGCTGGACGCGGCAAAGGAGGCCATCAAGGTGAGAGGCAATACATGCACATTGCACAATGGGCGTTGGCAACCGGCGGGTTCAAGTTTGGCTCTGACGTGCTGTGGCTTGTTTGCGGGGACTACTATCACCAGTCTTTCTTCTGCTTCGTTTGATGGTGAAGAGTAACAGCCTTGTGCCTTCCCTTGAACGAGTCAGAGCTTTTTAGAGCAGCTGGGACGACGTGGCCGTTGATTGCCCTGCCTCACGCAGCAAGAGAGTTGGGTGATTGTTCTCTCGCTTGCCATGCTTGTGGCATCTGCCCTTTGCCCGCCCCGCCTGCAGGACGCGTTGGGTCGTCGGGCCGGGCCACGTCGGGCGGGTGGTCATGTTGACCTGAGGCTGAGGGAGGTGGAGATGGAGGGATTTGGACCGTTTAAGCAGCGACTGGTGGGTGGACCTGGGGTACAGCTGTGAATAGGCATTCAGGAGTATCTGTCTTGCGGTACTGCAGACCAAAACTCGTCCATTGCCCAAAGTCCAAGGTGGGTGGACCTCTGGCACAGTGGTGGATTAGCCAGCCAGGTAATAAGCACAGTGTCAAGGACAAGGGCATTCAGGCGGCCAGCTGGAAGTTCGGGGAAACTACGGCACGGAGTCAAGGCAAATCAACGGTCTGGATTTGGGTTTGCTAGTGGGCTGCACCACCCCTGGTGCTGTGTGTCTTGGTTGCATGGAACAGTCCATGACACTGGGTGTTCCTCGCGTCGTGCTCCTGTCCTTGCAGAAGTACAACCTGGACAGGCGGGGGCTACGCATTGTGACGGGGCGCAATGAGGACGACGCCGGGCCGGGTGGGAACTACTACATCTGCAGCAACGGTGTGTGTATGAGCGTGGTAATAAGCTGACCAGTGTTCGGTGCATTCAAAGTTTCTTGCAACAAGGTTTTGTGTACAACATCTGGCTGCATGTGCATGGACCAACAAGCTTTGATGCAATATGATAGTGCATATGATAGTGCAGCGGCTGCTGAGGTAGTTCGATGGACAGGTGTCTAAGTTGAGGATTGCAAAAGAGTTGTGCATGCAACTGGCCAAGTGTCTGCGTTTGGCGCATGTGCCCGCCACGGACAGTATCTGTTTTGCGACTCACGTGCCTTTGCATGCCTGCCCCGTGAGCTCCAGGGTCCGGCAAGAGCACGCTCGTGTCCGCGCCCCTGTGGGCCCTCACCGGGGAGCTCACCACACGCACTGAGGTAGGGCCGAGCAGAGGTTTATTAGGTAGATAATATTGGAAATGATACTAGATGAAATGATTGGCATCAGGAAGTGCTTCTATTATGACTACAACATTTGCCCACAGAACTTGCACAGCAATGGACCGTGGCCTGGGGTGTGCGGCTGTCACTCGAGGGCTAATGATTGCTTGCTCATTGGCCTGCTACACGTCCTGGGTAGGAAGCGTTGCGTGCGTCGTATCAACTCATATCGTCATCATGTCATCGTGTTGCATCATCATGATGGAGTTCATGCCAACAACACACAGTTTCCCAGGCCCTACTGCACTATGGTCTGTTGCCACGTGGCCTGATACCATGTGGCCTGATACCATGTGGCCTGCTACCATGTGGCCTGCTACCATGTGGCCTGCTACCATGTGGCCTGCTACCATGTGGCCTGCTACCATGTGGCCTGATACCATGTGGCCTGATACCATGTGGCCTGATACCATGTGGTCTGATACCATGTGGCCTGATACCATGCGATAAGTTACCACGTGGTCTACCGTTGGCTGCAGTCCGGCGGTGGGCGATCCAAGGGCAAGGTGGGCGGCATGGTGAACGACGACTGCAGCCTGGCCGAGGTGGTGCTGCGGGGCGAGGTCAACGGGCAGACGTTCAAGGTGGAGCGATCAGTCAAGGTGAGCACACCAGCAGAGCACGTGATGGCATATGTGCGCATGCGCCACATCCCATGGCATTCAGTGGGCCGCTTAAGTGCCTGAATTTTCGTGCACACACGTACGCAGCTTGCTTTGTAAATTGAGTGGCGCATCTCCACCCAGTTGAATTTGGCTCAGTGCTGGGGATTTGACCTTGACCCAGGAGTGTGTAAACTGGCAGGTCGCCATGCCATGCCATGTACACCAGACGTCCCTGTCACTGTCACTTGTTGTTGTTCCACATGGTTTCGGACCTGTGTTGGCTTTGTACCATGACTGCACAGACGAGCAGCAAATGATACCTCTGCACATGGCCATGTGCTCTGCAGAAAGCGAGCACCAAGAGTCTCCAATTTTTTGTTGATGGCGAGGACCGAACCATGCAGGACAAGAAGAAGACACAGGTGATGGCTGGGGCACGTGACACTGAGTGGTTCAGTAGGTGCTTCAGGGCAGGCACTTTGTCATGCGTCACTGTCAGGCTGCACTAGGCTCTGTTGGAATACAAACAACTACGGTACTTTGGTACCTTCTTAAGTAGTAACCAGGGATTGAATGCACGTGCTTGCCACACCAAGCTGCTCGCATCTGGTTCTGCTGCAGGAGCTGATTGATACCATGCTCTGCACGAGCCTGCTGAGGCACCAGGTGTTCTTTGGACAGAACGACATCACCGCGCTACTGGAGGTGGGATGGGCTGGGTGGGGCAGCAAGGAGTAGCAGCAGACCAGGACAAGAGTGCACACACAGCACAACTGTAGGCACGCCGTCTGGTCCACGGTTTTGTATGTAGCTTGTTGCAGTGCACACTGCGTTTTGCTGCCCTGTCAACCCCCTATCGTTTGGCATGTAGCTTTGTCGGCTGAATTACCTGCACACAGTGTTCTGTTGCCCTCTGACTCCTCACTCGCTGGTCCTGTGTTCCGGGAGCCCAGGCTGACGACATCTCCTTTAAGGCATGGCTGTCTCACGTCGTGGAGATGGACATATGGAGCGCAGCACTGGCCGATTTAAAGCCAAAGGTAGCGGACTACACACAATCTTGTCTGTATTCACCTCACACAAGGGCGCTTCAGAGCTGGCAAGGGTTTGCTCGGCAGGGTTTCACATAGACTATCTGCACGAAGTTAAATGATGCCATTCTCTGGGGCGCTTAGGTCAGGCTTTGTTTGGCAGAGCATCTTGTCATCGAAACCATTCACGTGTGTGCACGCGCACAAGTGTGCTTCGGTTCTCTGCCAGCACAGCTGGGCAAAGGACAAGTACGGTAAGGTATGTACTGCAGGCAGTGTTCCTGTAACTTACTGTAAAGTACCTTGCGCAGTGTTACTGTGCTTGTAATGCTTGCACACACAGGCCACGAAGGCCAAAGCGGAGGTTCAGAATCTGATTGGCAGGGTGGACACATGCGCCGAGGCAGTACAAAAACAGGAGGCCTGTGTGACGGACACTAGAAGGAACTGTGAGGCATGGCAGGAGGACCACGAGCAAGCACTGGTGCGTGCCACCCCACGTGTGAACTGCAGCCTGGGGCCCGGCTGTGGTTTGGGCTGGTGGCTCAACTGATCAAATCAGGCCGTGAGGCCTCTGGCGTCCTTCTGGGTCTGAGGGAGAACGATGGGAAGGGGTATGGCTGCAGTTCTGATCTTGACCTGAACTGCAGCAGCTCTGGTTGAGGCCCGTGGCGTAATCAAACAAGGCTTGCTGAGGCTAACAGCGTGTTTTTTTGGACTTGGGCGGTGCTTGCTCGGACTCGGACTGCACGTGTGCTGTGGTGCGCGGGGATCTTTCGCAGTGTCTGCCATGCTATCAGGCATCAGGCAACCCTTACTCGTGTGTGTGTGCGTGTGCGCGTGCGCATGTGTCATTTTGCATCAAGAGCGCTTTTTCATTGCTATAGGATGGAGCAATCAAGTTTTAAAGCGCATAGCAAGCAAACATGAGTGTGTCAACGTGCTGCCGCGCGTTGTGCTGCTTCAGGCTAGCCTAAAAGCGGATGTGGAACGGTGGACGGCCGCAGCGGCGCCTGCCCAGGCGCGGGTGCTGGATGCGTGTGCGCCCGCCGGGCAGGCGTGGGCCCGAGTGCAAGCATGCAGCCACGCCCTGCAACGGGAGTACAACGCATTAGTCACTGCAGGTCAGCGACAAGGATGGTGATTGGGTGTGTGCTCTTAGCAAGGGAGATTGCAAAGAAAGATAATTTGAGACCAAAGGAAGTGGCCGGATGCAGCTCTGGGCTGATTCTCCGCTGCCAGGAAACTGATGGGGCAGCAGTGATTTGACTTTAGAGGTCCGAGCCTGGTACCAAATGCAGGTTGGTTCATGTGCGACTCTAGTTCCAATGGCAACCTAGGCACACACCAAGGTGCGTTCTCCTGTGTCCAACTTGCAGAGTTGTTTTCACAGGCAGTCCAGCACAACACGTGTGTGGGTTGCTCTCTCTTGCAGGCCCCTCGGTGGTTCCCCAGCTCGCTCTGCCACCCGCCCCGTCACGCAGCGAGACCATGGCCCTCGTGAAACAGGCACGCCAGCAGCGGGAGCAGGAGAACCCTACCCCCTCCGGCCAGCTGCAGCAGGAGCAGCAGCAGCAGCAGGAGCAGCAGCAGCAGGCGGTGGAAGAGGAGTCAAGGCTGCGGGCGGAACTGGAGCGTCTGTTGGCCCAGCAGGGCGACGCGCTGAGTGCCTTGGAGGCGCTGCATGCACAGGCTGCAAAGGAGGAAGAGCGATTGGAGGCAGAGCTGGCCGCTGCAATCTACAGTGAGCGCCAGGCTGCGCAGGCCTCATCACACAACGTGACTGTTGGCAGCAGATGTCATCATCCTGGCACATGCAGAAGGGCCTTGTGCGGGCTGCCAGCCAATGCTGTAGCAGCCATCGTCAACTGTGTACTCGTGCTTGTTGTTGGGATCATGTTATTGTTTGCAGGCTGTACTTAGTTGTGCTATTTCAGGCACGATACTGCTGCAAGGCTCTGCTTTTGCAAGGCTTAGTAACCATCCATCAGGACCTCTGCTCCTGTGCTTCAGCCTTTGCTTGTTCGCCACTTGTCCGGTCTGCATGCAGGCGTGGATCCCATCGGCAGTGAACGCGCCAAGGGCCTGGCAGAACGGGCCCACGAGGCCGCCAAGCAGCGCTACATGGCCATCAGTGATCAGCTGGAAGAGCGCAAGGCCCTAAAAGTGGGAGGACCGTGTGAAACGTGCGGCCAGCTGGTGGATGCGGAGCACGTGCAGAGACACGTGGCTCAACTAGAGGTGGGAGCTGACAGTGCAACCAAAAGAATGTGGGACTATATTACAATGTGAAGACGATTTCCCAGTTCTTACTTGGGTTTTGTTTTGGGCTCTGTGGTTTTGGGCTTTTGTCAGGTCCGGCACCAAGAAGATTTCTTTCTCTCCCTCAACCGACCCAGTGTGTGAGCTCTGTCTGCATAGCAGGCCAGGACACAAGCTGGCATGAGGTGGCAGAGCACGCTGGCAGGGAGCATTTGAATCTGTTTGGCTTGTAGAGAACCAAACCCAGAGCAGCGTGGCTGGTCTCAATCAGTCACGGCGCGTAGCACATGACGCTTGCCTTGCTTCAACGCTTGTTTTTGATGGCATCATCAGGCACGCTACAGCCTGCCTTTGGGCCTTGACAGCTGCTTCATGAAAACGTTTTGCAATGGGTTTGAATGCAGCTGATGGAGTCCTGAGTGTCTGTAATCGTCCTGTGCCCCAGGTTGAGCGTAGCAGGGCACGTGCAGAGCTGGACGAGGCGGCTGCGGCACTGCAGGCTGCAAGGGAAAGGCACGCAGCGGCACAGAGGGAGAGTGAGCGTGCGCGTGCGCAGCATCGGGACAAGCAGCAGGCCAGGTATCAGGAGGTGAGTCAGGCCTGAGGGTGGAAAGTGACTAGACGGCCCAGGTAAGGGTTTGTGAGGCTTGCATTTGGTCCATGTAGACAGAGGGTGTTACAGGGTGCCAAAGGCACAAAGTTCCATCCAAAGAATCAACTCGAGTGGTATGGGCATTTCTGATGGTGGGATGCATTGGCTCGGCAGCAGACGGTTAATTTCTTCAGGTGGCATGCCTTTCTTGTTTACGTCCTGTCCGGTCTCCTGGGTGCTGAATGCATTTTCACTTGCATGCGCAGATGATGGCTGAGAAGAAAGCTCAGCGTGTGGCTGAGTCAGCGGCTGACGAGGCCATCCATCAGGCTGAGAAGCGAGTGCAGGCTGCGCAGCTGTGGGCTCGGGACGCACAGTTCAAGCGGGAAAAGCAAGAGCAGGCGGAAGTGGATGAAGCTCACAGGTGCGGAACTAGGCAGCCAGGGCATAGGCATGTGGGAGCCTAAACCTGGGATGCACGTGGCACTGAGTCATCACACCACATGTTAGGAAGGACGGAAGGGAAGAACAAGAAGCTGAAGAACTTCCAGCTTCGTGGATTGCAATCATCAGCTGCTGCAAGTGTGGCGTGTGTGGTGTAGCCACGAGGATGGCTGTTCCAGTTCTAAATCCACAATGACCAGCGCACTGGTACCATCAGCCGTCATGCTCACAGTAGTCTCTGTGTTCACAGTGGGGATGGAAAGGAGTTATTGTCAAACCTGTGTGCAGGCAACGAGGCAAGTCCGGGGAACTGTGGGGATTGAGAGGAACTGTGGGGATTAGAAGGATTGAGAGGACAGTGGGGATTGAAAGGACTGTGGGGATTGAAAGGATTGAGAGGACAGTGGGGATTGAAAGGACAGTGGGGATTGAAAGGACTGTGGGGATTGAAAGGACTGTGGGGATTGAGAGGATTTATTCTGAAACCTGTGTGCAGGCAACGAGAGCAGGCATGGCGAAGTGAAGTGAAAGAGATCCAGACACGGCATGAGCAGCAGGTGCAGGAGGCGAGTGCAGACTACCAAACACGTGAGCGAGAAGCCAGGAGGAAGCTGACCTCCCTCAACATGGTCAAGGATCAGATGGTCCAGTGGCACAGAGCAGTACTGGAATACAACCAGAAGCACCAGTTGGTTCTGCAGCAGCCTGCGCCAGATGTGTTTGGCGAGTCTGATGTGACGGCGTCAGGAGGGCCCGTCGCAGAAGGTATGCTGATGCTCTGACCTGCTGGTTGGCTTGCTTGTTCAATTGCTTGTTAGTGCACGACATCCCACCTCCAGTCCTTGCTCTACTGGCGGTTGGCGCAGCATTCGCCTCAACCTCTTGCCGTTTGTGATGCACTTGTCGCAATTTTTGTGCCCTTGCTTTGAGGCGCTTTTTTCAGTGTCAAGGGGTCAATGCTGATCACGCTCTTATCGTCAGGTTGTCAATGCCCACACATGATGTAGCGTTGCTGCAGTGTCGGTGATCATGGAGGTGATAGGTGGCTCTGGATGCAGAGCTTCTTGTCCAGCAGCACAATGGAATGCCTCAAACAGTTGGTCACGTGCCGGATTCGCTGTGCAGCACACCAGGAGCTAATTTGATCCTGCACACATCACAGGTGTGAGCGGCAAAGAGGTGGAGGCGGCTGTGTTGGAAATGGCGAAGGCGCTGGTGCCGGTTGAGTCAGCGATCAGGGAGGCAGGGCAGGCATTGCAGCAGCTAGAGCAGGCCAAGCAGGAGTTGCAAGCGGAAGAGATGAGGGAGAACAAAGAGCAAAGCAGGCTGGAATGGTGCGTGCCAAGGGATGCTGCAGGAGGGACAAGGCTGGTCATGCACTGGGGCAAGCATGTCACGGCATGTGCAAAGCAGTCAGCATGTGCTACTCGAGCTTGGCGGGCAAGCTCTGGGCAGTTAGGCCAGGGGCCGCGGCACTGTGTGCATCAATGGCGATCATCAAATAGGAATTCGATCTGCTCGCTTTCTCATTCCTTCCATGGCTGGAGCCTAGTTCAATGCAGTGTGTCTGTTTCAATTGTCATCTGCCGGGTTTCAACGCTAAGATTGCAAGGTAGAGTTCAAGAGCGACCCTGTTCATGTCTGCCTCGTCCACCACACATGCTATCTTATCCTGTGTCTGTCTCATTTGTCATTTGCTGTGTGGGCTGAACACAAAGCTAGCAAGATGAAGTTGAAGAGCGATTGAGAAAGTCATATTCTGCCCTGCGTCATGACCAAGTTGTCCTGTGTGGCCATGGTTACCGTCTTCTGCTCATGTTGCAGGGAGAACAAGGCGTTTGATGCCAAGGTCGCTGAGCTCGAGGCGGCCCGGGCTCAGCTGGATGAGCGTCGGTCGCAGCGGGACGCGCTCGTAGAGGCTCAGAAGGCGCTGGGTCGGGAGGGCATTCAGAGCTTTGTGCTGGAGGGGGTGCTCAAACACCTCGAGGAACGGTGAGAGGACCGCCATGTGGTATGGCGGTTCTACAGCTGTTCACACAACAACAAAAAAGTTTGCCTACTAATGCAGGTGGCTGGCCTACTTCTTGTTTTGATGAAGGTCCCATTGGTTGAACTGATTGTACAGCTTGGGCATTGGGACACATGGGTTACCACCGCCCTTGACATACAACCAGCTTTTTTCTTCTGTGGCATACAGTTGCAGGCGTGGGGTGATGGTTTTGCAGCGATTTGGTCCAAATGTATATGTTGTGGCGTGTTGCAGCATGGCATCATCTGGTTGCATACGGTCAGGGCCAGTTGTGAAAAATGTGGGAAGCTGATGTCTGGACGTTCAATTTTGGGGGTTCACTGATTTCTGCAGAAATACCGCCCCCCAACCCCATCCCCCCCACCGACCCCTGCGTTGCCAGCACTGTGTAGAAAGGGCCAATGACTGCCTTGCACATGTATGGCCTGCGTCTCCTGTGCTTGTTTGCTTGGTTGTAGAGCGGCTGCCTACCTGGCCATGCTGAGCGACACCCTCACGCTTGAGCTGAACGCCTACCGCCCCGGCGCCAAGGCAGCGCGGAGGAGTCCCTCGGACGGATCTGACACGGAGGAGGCGGCGGCGGACACCACTGGTGCACGGGAACAGATTGAGAAGGTGGGCAGAGGAGCTTAGCTGATCACGTGTCGACATGTCACCTGCTTGTGCATGCCAGTGACGGTCAAACCAAACGCTGGATTGTTGTCATGCTGCGCACCCTGTGAGTTTGCAACTGATCCTCGGGAGTCATTTGAGTAGTGCAGGTCATGCCTGTTCATTCCTGCTGCTCTTGTCCCGCTGCAGATTGTTTGGTCCAAGCACCCTGACGGCAGCCGGCCGGTGCGTCGCGACCTCACGCAGCTCAGCGGGGGCGAGCGGCGCCGTGTGGCGCTAGCACTGGCACTGGGCTTCTCAGCGCTGATCCGCGACAAGGGCAAGCTCTCGTGCAATCTGCTGGTGCTAGACGAGGTGTGCACGCGAGTTATAACTGATATAGCATAGGAACACAGTCACTGCCGTGCTGGGAACTTGAGGTGCAGTGTATGTGCGATTTACATGGACATGTTTACTGACTGCCTTTGACTTGAGTGTTTGAGCAGACGTGATACCAATGGAGTGCGCTGACTGCGGGTGTAGCTGACTGAAGAAACTGATGCTGGTTGTGCTGATTGTGGGAGTGGCTGGTTCAGCTTACTGGTACCGGTGTGCTAACAGCGGGTGTGGCTTACTCGAGGACTTTGATGCTGGTTGTGCTGACATGATTGCTACAGGGCCTACAGCAGCTGGATGTGGACGGGTGCCGGAGAATGGCCGACATTCTGCGCAACGAGGCGCATGAAACTACCCTGGTGGTCGCGCAGTCGCAGAGCTATGTGCTGTCACAGGTAGGGGTGTGGGCGTCACGAAGGGAGGCAGACGGAGGCAAGGGCCTGTGCGACCAGGGGCAGTGGTTGTAATTACACATGGCGAGCACGACTTGCCATCCTAGAACAGGTCAACTTGTTGTGCGTTGCTTTCGCAGCATTTGAGCAGGAGCCAACACGTGTCATGCAAGCAGGAGCGTTGCAACATGTCATCAGTGTGTTGCCTAGCTGGTGGGGCACAGAACAAACAAACAGTCCCTGGCGCGCTTATGTATAATTGCGCAGGAGTTTTCTGGTGTGGACACTGTTGTCAAGAACAGGCGCTACGCACACGTGGTAGAAGAGAATGGGGCTCGGCGGTCTGAGAGCACCAGGCAGGCGCCGGCAAGGGAAATGGCGTTGGCGTGAAAGCAGCCAGCAATTGGGACAGTTGATTCAGACCTTGGGGATTTCCCTAAATGCAGCATGTATGTGCAGCGGAGGGAGTGACAGTGCAGTATGTTTGTGCCATTTCATAGCTGGACATTAGCACACTTGATGTCTCCTGTTAGCATTCCGGAACATTCTGATGTGAGCACATGACAGGTGCCCTGTCCATCAGTCCGGAGCTGTCAGAGGAGGTTGGTGCTGGTACCGATTCGCTATCCTCAACACACACTTTGTCCTGATATGTACGAAACAACTACAAAGTCCATGCAATATTGAATGCAGCCTCAGAATGCTCGTGTCTGGGATTGCCAGTCACGCCAGCTTTCACGGTGGCGCAGGCAAGGATGCTGGTGGTTCTTTCAGTCAAGGCAAGGAACGGCAAGAGGTTAACCCTGCTCAAGCAGTTGCCGTGCGTCAAGCGCCATTATTCTTCATCAATTCTATAATTTTAGCGCCATAATTCTTCATCATGGGCTCGCACAGTATATATCAATGAAGTGCCCACTACACCCACAAGAACACATCAGCGCGTCCTACCTACCTATACAAGAGCGGACAATAGCACAAACCCAGACAAACCAAGGTGGCGACATTCGCACACAAAGGCTTCTTGTGTTGAGCAGGCACACGCAGAACAATCTCAGGGTCAGCTTCACAGGTCCTAAGGCCAGGGCAAGCAGAGAATACCAATCAGGCGCCCACGACACACATCCTCTCTCGAGCACCACCACTCACAACAGGACGTACAAGTGACAGGTCTTAACCTCACTGTCCTGCTTGGGTATCTCCAGGGTGTCGTCCAGGCTCATGCGTGCTTGCAATGTCTCCAACATAAACGAATGTTATCGGCAGTTGGCCCGCATGAAGCAGTTCAAGATGCAAGTGCGTGAGCATCATGGCAGAGCTCATGCTGTGCAAGCCAGCCGCCAGAGGACAGAGGCGGCCATTGCAATGCAAAGGGTACAAGTCAGCAATCATAAGTTTGCATTCGGCACCCACGAAAAGAGCCTGGATGATATTGCGCGCCCCATGTGTGCAAATGATCAAATGGTTGAACCATGCCTGGCAGGCATTCACAGCACGTTCAGGAGAGCACTGCTCATGAAACATATGGAAAACATGGTGGGTGTTTCCTACACTCTCTGTTGTGCGGCATGCGTGGTGCTTTTTTTGTTGGCCGCTTCATGTTTGCATCAGTTGTTAGCTTGCGTCAAGGTTTTTAACAGCATGCTGGTGCGTCACAGTTGATTTTGGACAAGTACCTTTGCGCTGGCTTATGTCTCTAGCAAGGCACTGCTGTAACGGTTTGTAGTTCCTTAGGACTGGTGACAGCTTTTCATGGTAGCTGTAAAGGAAAACCGGATCACGTTGAGCCCACCCACTGAGTCTGCGCGGCTTTTTTTGGAGCCCCGTGTGCCTGTGTTGAGTGCAGATTATGGCGGATTAGTCACCAGTAGTGTGGTATGCAGATCCATGCTTGATTGATACAGTGGAGTTGAACCATTGCTGGTCAAGACGCCGCACGTCAAGGTTCAAAACCTGCAGTGGTCAGTCAATGACATGAATGACATGCTCAACACGCAATTATTCAGGACATGGTTATCGCCCTTGTAATTGTGATCGCCCTTCGAGGTTGCCCTTACAATTGTTACCGGCCTCGAATGGGAATTCAGAGGACGGGGATTCAAAAGGCGGAGTAACCCAAACCGTGCTGTACGTCCGAAGGACGCCAGGACCGTTCTTGGGTTGCGGGCAGAACATGCTGCTTTCCGTGCTTCGTGTGACGTGCGTCGTGCCTTGCCAATCAAACAATGCAGTGGTTTCCCCGTTTTCTCGTCAACAGGATTTGCGAAACGCCTTACACACTCAGGCACGCTGCAAACGCAGTTGTAGAACGTTGCAGGCTTGGCATCCCCGGGTTCGCAGTTGCAGACCCGCAACCATCAATGAGACCAGCGGCTCAGCACTACTCAGACATGTGCGGTAAAAACCTGGTCAATGTCTGCAGCTCATCAGTTGTCGTCTTCCACGGACGGTGATTTAGACGATTCAGATGACTAAACGGCATATGTACATTCGTGCATTGCTGGTCTTGGCCCTGGCAGCAAGCAGCCATGGCCCTGGCAGCCATGCTCAGGATGCCCCCATGCTGGCAAGGACAGGCCAAGAGTTTGCAGACTTGGTCGCAGACTGGGGTCGGCGTGACCATGCTCACATGACCATCCTGCTGCCTGGTCCTGGCACCACAAGCCTACAAGGCGTGAACATCACAGCTTTCAGCGCCCTGGTTAGCCCAGGCCACACACCCTACAGCAGCGGCAGTTTGACTGTCCAAGCTTCAGCCGACCCAACAAGCACAGTCTTTGATGCTGCATACCAAACAGGCTTCGGGCCATTCTCAGGAAGTGCCAAGCTGTTCCTTGAAGGTACGTATCACGCCAAAGTTCAGCCCAGCAGACTCAATCTGTTTAGTTGAGATTGGTGAAGCAGGATGCAGGTTGCAGCACCAAGTGTATGAATTTAAATGTGCGTGCTAACTTTGTGGGTATGCTTGTTTGCAATCTACTAGCAATGGCTTGTAAACTGGCCATAATACACGTACTAATATAATATTACACCATACGCAAGGGCCAGACCAGCATACATGCATTGATTGCTGGCGCCGTTCAAAAACATGCTGCATCAGATGACACATGGCTCTTTGCTGACTCCATTGACAACCAGTCCGCATGCAAATGGCGCGTGTGCTGACGTGCCCTGCCCGCGCAGGGTTCAGCATGATCAACATGTGCGAGCAGACGCTAGTCCTCAACACACTCCCTGGCAAACCAATTTACTATCACACGAGTTTGGGTGTTTCCCTTTTCAACAAGAGCAGGTGGGTAGGGCACCGACTATCTGCAACCGAAGTCGAGTGTAGTGGTGTGATGTTCTTGCAGCCATACACGGGCAGCGTCACAGTGGAACAGCCAGCCTGGCTGAATGGTAAATGTACAGCCGGGACTCGGGGTCAAGGCACGGGGCTGAAACTGGGCGGCAGAGCCTGGCAAGGCTTGGCTACCGGACTACCGCAGTTCGAGCACACAACCTGACCTGCCCCTGACTGACTATGCACACTTGATCGTGGTCGTCACAGCAGTGCTCTTGAAAGGTATTGTTCGTGACGTGCATGCACCCATTGCCCTGGCCCGGCTTTCAGATTCATTTCCAGCCACGTTTACACCAACCTGACGATCTATGGGCGGCAGGCGGACCTTGGAGTGTACGCTTACATCAAGTTGTTTCAGTCCACGCCCTTCACAGCATGTGGGTCGAGCAGCAATCCATGTAGCACAGGCACATGACGTACCGTACGGTGCACATCTCATCCCACGATCAATAATTGCCTGTTTGAGGGTGCGGGATCAAAAACCCGTTTTTTTGGCTTTCTGCGGAAATTCTGCAAGGATGTTTGATGACTGTTTTTCAATTTCTGCGCCTTTTTCCCAATTTTTTGCCTTTGTTTTAGCGGATTTTCCGCTTTGATAACGCCTGTGCGACAGATAATCACTGATACGGGTGCGGAACCTGCTGGACCGTGCTTATTAAATATCATTTTGCGCCCTGCGAGATGAGATATGAACCGTACGGTATGTGATCAGAAACGCATGAGGGCACATCAGTGGTGCGGCCCACATCCTTGAGCTGTGCGTGTTGGTGGACAACACTGATAGGTGCCTTTCACCATCAGACTGCCCAGCCAGCTGTGAATGGCAGGTTAAGCAGGGCAGCCAATTCCAAATCTTTCCATTGCCTAGCAGGCCGCCTGTGTTAATTTGGAACACAGCACGCGATCGTCCACTGGCCGGCCCCACCATCCCTGCACAGGCTCGCAGTCATGATTGGCGGCTTGCAACGGAGCTGGTTCGTTGTACTTGGCCTTGGGGCCGGGAGCTGTGTCTGGCCTGCGCTGGATCCGTACTTGACATGGTGTCTTGCTTCACCTGCTGTGTGCAGTGGTTGAGCTGGCATGGCCCATCATTGGCGCGTTTCCCTCCACCCAGGTATGCGCTCGCTGTAGGGCATGCAGCTGTGAACAAAATGAAGACTGTGACTATACCTCGCACCTCATAACACGGATAGTAGCACACCTGCGCCGCCTGCATGCTGCGTGCCATGATGTCGTCTGTGCCAGGTGTGTTGAATGAACCATGATTATGTGCTGTCCTGCTGCCAAACGTAGCCTGTTGAGGCGGCAGCGCCTGCATTTGTCCAGGGCACACTGGCTCAAGTTGGCAAGCCGGGCCTTGTCTGTTGCCATTGCTTATGCTTACACGGGCTTATGCTTGCGTGGCTCTTGAGCCATCGTGGGTTTGATTCCAGACGACCAGCTTGCCATGCCTGCCCCATGGCTGGTTGTTGGCACTGCAGGCTTCTGTGCTTCTGCGCACTGAGTACGCACTGGTGGCGAAGGAGTTCGTGCTTGCCTCCGCGACTGGGCGCAACGTGACGTTTGCATCCATCAACAACCAGGGCGACCCTGTGATTGCGGCCATGCGGGCGGCCGGCACCCTGCAGCCGCCACGCTTCTGCAACGGCTCGCTGGTGCCCCAGAGCATGGTCATGGCAAAGGTGTGCGAGACCGGGAACAGCACGTAGGGTGCAAGCAGTGCTGGGTAGGCGCTGGGCTCTGTGGGTGGTGAGTGAAACATACTACAAGCAAAACAATTAGCAACAAGGGTGAACAACGTATTCAATACAAGGATTAACAAAGATCAGTTCAGCGTCGACTTGTACAGGACGCGGGCAGGAGGCAAAATACCTGCTGGGCGTCTGTGAAGCACGTCCCTGAACAGCACACAGGAGCTGCGCACAGGCAGGATAACAACACTTTAGTTACGTTTCAAGCTGAACACGGGCGCCTGTGTAGCATGGTCATGCCGGTCAGTTCCACCCTTCAGCTCCTGAGCAAAGCCGGCGGAGTGCCAATGTGCCAAGGAACGCAAGGAGGGATGGGGAGGATGACGGAGCGCGGCCGCCACTGCTTTGCCCGCCTGCCCTGCAATGATGCCAGTGGGTGCGCCAGTGGATGCAATGTGTGCAATCGCTCCGTCCCACCTTCCACTGTACAGGTGGATCCTATTGCGCCTCTGTGGCTGACGGCTGATACGCTGGCATGGGTGGCGGCACTGCAGGAAGCGATCAAGCTGGGGGCAGAGGAAACACCAACCAATGCCTTTGTGAGTGGGATGGGGGCGGTGCGCCACACTGGCCAGAAGAGGTGGAACTGTGGGGTCGGTTTGCTCTTTTGTCTGGGCGGAAAAGATAAAACAGCCAATCCAAGTGCAAGTCTCAATACCTGCAATGTAACAGCTGCTTCTGCCTGCCAGCCTTCCGTTGCCTGCCTTGTCCGCAGCGCCCCCAAGTGTTACACTGCCAGAGCACGCCCTCGATCGTCTCATTTCCATGATGCTTTTTCCGCGCACCCTTTCCTCTCTGTTGCCTGCCCTGCCATGCAGCGCGGCCCCCCCTGTGTGCTCCTGAGCGGCACTGCGCTGCTGTCGGCCGTGCCGCTGCTGCCGACATACGGCCCACTGCACGGCCCACTGCTGCTGGCGGGGCCACCCATGTGAGGCTGATACGGTACTGTCACAGGCACACGGACCCCTTCAAGTAGTTATTGGCCATTGCTAGTTGGGGACAAGTGTACTGTACACGCACACGCTTGGCAAGCACATGGACCAGCAAGTCGTTTGCCACTGCGCCTTGGTGCCTCCTGTCACCGTGAACCATGAGCTGTCAAGTCTTGTATCGCGTCTTGCCACAATCCAGCGTAATGTATACGAGCAAGAATGGTGGCGGTGCACCAGGTTTATAACCATGATTTGAACATCATCCAGCTATGCAGTCTCAGTGGGTGGATGTTTGACCTCTACAGCGCCTGTTGCTGGGAGCATGCCCCTCCTGACGTCTTTGCAGACACCCACGGCATACAGGAAAGGTCTGCTGCTGCTAAAGCACTGAATTGACGCGTCCTGCTGCTCTGTTGTTTGCAGTGAGAGCCGCCGCGACCCGCAGATCTTCACACAGCTGGATCTGGGCGGCTGGATTGGGCTGCTCACACTGCGGCCCGGAGCCAGGCTCTACCTCCAGTACATGGTGAGGCACATGCATTGCTCCGGCACGATAGACGTGCTGGTGCACATGCGCACTAGCTGTGAGTGTGGTTGGTGTCTTATGCCCCAGGACAAGGGCCGTCAAATCACAGCACCACTGTATTACCAGGTTATCAGGTGCTGCCTCATCACTCAAATACTACTGCAAGCAGGAACGTATAAAATATGCAGCTGTGAATTGAGCCAGGTCAGTCCGCAATTTGCTACACACTTGGCAGCTGCCTGTGATCTTGTTTGCCATCCCTTGAAGCATGCGAGGACCAGTGGCGCCCTGCGTCCTGCGTGATTGTGGCACACTCCTACAGCCCATCACGTCTTCTCACCGGCTGCCTGCTTTCAGGTGGTGACGGGCTTTGCACAGCGTCCTTTGCCCCTGGCCCCTGGCTCCCCCACCCGCACTCCCCCCTCCTCCGCCTTTCCATTGGCTGCCTTCAGCCCACCCGCCTCTGAACCCAACACGCTCCACATCGGCCTAGCCAACGTCACCATGCTCCTTCCCACAAGCGACTTCCTAGCCCTGCTCACGCTCGCCCTTGAAGACAAACCATCAAGCATCAGTGGCTGTGTCGGGGAGTCTGTCTTGGCACATGCGGAGGCATTGCGGACGGACATTTCAGCGCTCGTTGCAAGCGACTTCAACAATGCAGATCCGGTCCCGGGTGTGATACTGTACGAGTTTGTTGGTTGGGGTGTCAACGCCACTAACATCTTCATAAGGTACGCATAACAGGGCGTGTTGCTAACCCAAACTCAAGCTTTGTTCAGCTACCACGCTGTATACTGCTTATTGGTCAAGCTGTCAAATCTCTCACAAGCTGGCGTACTGATGGTGGTATGATCTGCCCTGCCACCAGCCTGTACTTGCCTAGACACAGGACACATCAGTGCTGCACACCTGCTTGGCTCTGCATGCGCATTTTACTTTATACTCTACAACACTGATAACTGAGTAAACATTTGACTCATCAATGTTGCACGTCTTCGTTGCTAAGCATACGAACTGTGTCTCCTGCTTTCTGGTCGTCCCATCCGCAGACCAGAAGGCCAAGGTCCTCAGGGTTTTGAAGCTCGGCTAGTTCTGTATCAGAGCTGCCCACGCCTGCTAGGCATGTACGCTGCGCCTGGCAGCACTGGCACCAGCAAGGGTGTCACTGCGGGCGTGATTGTGGGCTGTGTGGTGGGTGGTGCGGTGGGTGGAGCGCTGCTGTGTGGCCTGGCAATGGCCTGGGTGCTGCGGAAAAGGAAGGCGAAAGAGTGTGCAGACAACTTGGGCGGGCGGTCTTCATCCAACCTGGATGCGGAGTTTCCAAAGGCAAACACGGAGAGAGACACCAACAGCACAACGGTAAGCACAATGGTCGGAGCACCAGACGTATGAGCATTTCTGGTCTTGTGCTCTTGCCTCATCATTCAGCACCTGACCTTTTGTTTTTGCTTCGTGCACCACCCTGCATCTCAGTAAAAACATTCCAGGGCATCAGCCGGTGTTTGCTGTGTACCATGCGGACTGAGTGAGGCTGCTGACACTCTAAGGGCCGCTGAGCATGGAACCTCACCGGCTCAGTAGGTAGAGGGCAAAGACGTGGGTTTTAGATGGGTCACTGTCTCTCCTGTTGTTGTGCAAGTTCCTGGCTTGAAGTTTGGCCCTGCTCTGCCGTCCGTACCCTGTGCCCTACAGGTCACAGCGGGGGATGGGCAGGGTGACAGCACCAGCCATGCTGCAGGCTCGCAGGAATTATATGGCCTGCGGCGTGCTGACATGTGGTGAGCACAGGGAGTCCATGCTTGTGGCATGCTGGCAAGTGGATGTATGGGATTGAGAACTCTTGACAGCTGATCGCCCCTGGCTAGCTGCTGCCAGCCAGAGAACTAGCACCTGCCTGAATGCTAGCCAACAACCAGTCTTATAAGCGTCAACTGGTCCTGTCCGCTCCACTGTAGTTGTGACTACCTGCTGTGGAGGTGCGAGGCACAGCCTGTGGGTTTTGTGTGTGGGCGAATGCCCCGGCCCTGTCCAACACTACATGGTCTCATGGCTATTGCTTGTCTGCTGCATGCAGGGCTGTGCCTGGTAGCATTGGCCTGGCTCAGGCTGTGAGCGAGATGGAGCGCGCCTTGGGCATAGGCCTGTGCCCTGCCGAGGGACGCCAGCCCCTAGTGTGGCAGGGCCACAAGCACCAGCAAACGCAGCACCAGCAACCACAGCACCAGCACCAGCAGCTGCATGAGATATACGAGCACTTGCAGCCACACAGTGAGCAGCAGCAGCAGCCCGGTGTGCCAAGTGCCCTGGACCAGCATTGGCAGCAACAAGAACTAGAACAGAAGCAACAGGAACAGGAGCAGAAGCAACACAACGAACAACTGCTACTGCAAAAGCAACAAGAGCAAGAGCTGCAGCAGCGGCGTGCACAGCAGCGGGCGCATGGTCATGGAAAGGAGCAGCAAGAGCGGCCCAAGGCGCTTCAGAAACGCAAGTCCAGTGTCCTGGCTTCAGGAGTCTCGCGTGAGTGGCTGGACCACACGCATCAGTCGGATTTACTGCAGGATCTGGAGACGCCAGCGCGCAGTGTGGGGCCCACCTCAGGGGGCATGATGGCCACTGCCATGTCATCACCCAACGCGACAGACCCACTGCAGCAGGTGCGCATGTGCCAGTGTGTGTGCGTGTGTGTGCACGCACGTGCATGCATGCATGCTTGTCCCAACTGCCGCCATCATTCTGACCTGCCAGTCAGGCTTGGGACCCTTGGGCCCAGTTTGCCTATCAGTACCATGCATGCAGTCATGTCTGAGGCTCTGTTCTCCATGCACCCTGTTGCGCCAGGACAGGGAGTGCCTGGGTGGATTGGGCTCACTCCTCCAACTTGCCTTCACCGTGGTGCTGTGCTGCCCGTAACATCGTGCCCTGCATCACCCTCCATGTGCAGGTGGAGCAGCTGGCGGGTGAAATACGCATGGGCGACATGAACAAGGTACGGCTGGGAATAGGCATGGGTTTCAGGCCCAATGGCCTGACTTCTGGGCCAGTTCAGGCCTGGAATTCCAAGTCCCATCACCGTATTGCTATCTTGTTACCATGAGGCTGCACTGAGCAGCAGGTCAACAACTTTATGGCATGGTTACTTTATCTGTCCAGGTGTTGGTGTCTGAACACAGAGCTTTGCACGCAAGCCCTGTTAGGGCATGGGGGTTGAGCTGTTAGAGGTTCAAAACATTCCTTTGTTTTGTTAACGTTCAGTATCTCCATGTTGCGCCCACCCACAAGTGTCTGTGCTGCCATGCAGGTTGTGGTGCATGGCATTGTGGGCCGGGGAGCGTGGGGCCTGGTCTTCAGAGGTGGGTGACACAAGGCCTATCTCAGATCTATCACCCTCAATAGTCACGTTTTCAGTCGGCACTCTATGTGGTTCTGACCTTGAACCCAGTATCCATTACGGGGTTCAGAGGTGGGTCACAGAGTGGTCAAGTTTGACTTGTCCAGGACCTACCATGCCAGTCAGGAGATGAGTTTCAGTTAGTACAGAATTGGTGCCAGCTAGCAAGTTTGACATTACACTTTGCACAGGACTCGAGGGCAATTCCAGTCCTTCATTTTGGGACAAACAACGCACAATGCTTTTGCATGAGCCTTTCGACTACCCCAGGTTCAAGGTCCCAAGGCCTCACATCAAGGATCGTATGCATGTGCTTGCAGGAGAGTGGCGGGGTCTGCCTGTGGCGCTCAAAACAATGGTGAGGATATGAAAGGACAGTCAGGCTCACCATGCATTTACCATACATCCACCATTCAGGGCAAAGCAGCATGGAAGCATAGCAGCCAGCCAAGGTGCAAGGCAGGTTCAGTACTACCAGGGGAGTCAGAGGCCAGGGCGCCTGTTGGCCGCATTCCCAAAGAAGTGCGAGTCAGAGGATTTGTACCTGCATGCTACGGCAGTGCAAGGGCTGTGCGTGAGGCCCCACCCGCACGGATCACATGTGTTGTTGCATGGCGTGGTGTAGGTGTTCTCTGGCAGTGGTCATGATCAGAACCCTAGTGGAGCCATTATGGAGGCAGCCCTGGCAGCCAGCCTGGGGCATCGCAATGTGGTGGGTGCCGCTTGGCAAACAGCACATGCGTCATCCATACAGCTGCATTCATCACACAACATGGATGGCGCACACTGGGAGTGTCACGTTCTTTGGGTCACACACACGTGGACATGCAACCCCTGATAAGCAAGCTTCCTCACAATCCGCAACATGGTCAGGATTGCAAAAAAGCCGGTCAGACTGGGCATGTGTGCTCAAAGGTCTGGGCATGTGTGCTCAAAGGTCTGGCTGGACATGTGTGCTCAAAGGTCTGGACATGTGTGCCCAAAGGTCTGGGCATGTGTGCTCAAAGGTCTGGGCATGTGTGCTCAAAGGTCTGGGCATGTGTGCTCAAAGGTCTAGGCATGTGTGCTCAAAGGTCTGGGCATGTGTGCTCAAAGGTCTGGGACCGCTCTCTTTTTCCCTTAGAAACGCCAGTGGCTGCATGACGTGTTGCTGTTTGTGTGCAGGTGGTCACGTACCACTGGGACATCCAGCCCCTGACGGAGTGCCTCCAGGACGAAGCCGGACAGGGCCAATCAGGCAGCCTGCAGGTAAGCAGCCTGTGAGGCTCGGTCAACCAGGGGCATGCGTGTGGCTCTGGCCTCCATGCACCTTGATGCCCCAGGATACCCATGTCACATGCATACAAAAGTGAGGGTGGCCCCATGTCAAGTTGGCATGCCAGGTTGCACACGAGGCACACAGGGGTGCAAGGTGAAGCCGCTGAAGGCATGCAAGCGCTGCCTGCATCACAACACAAACAACGGTTGAGCACAGTGCTCCATGAAGTATGTACACACAAAGGCAGCCAGCAGCATAGGTTGAATGCAAGCTGCAGGCAGGCGGGCAGGTCACCTGAGCCACACACTGGAGGGGCCGTCACATGCGAGGTAGCGGCAAGCACTCGTGTCCAGTCAATGACACTGGGATCCCACTAACTTGACCTCTTGCTGTGCAGATTCACATGGCGTTCAACAACACCACCTCCATGCCAGGCGCTGCTGCGTCACTGAACATGCACGGCCAGTACAAACTGTTCCTGGTGCAGGTCAGCAATGGAATCAATAGCACATGATCAGATTGCTCCCTTGAGCTCATCACAGCAAGCTTAGCTGGTCCATAACAAGCTTAAGCTGGTCATCCACCCGCAGTGGATGTAGGTTGTGGCGTGTCGCCGTGCGTTGTAGTTGTGTCACCTCGCAATTGCATGGGTTGTGCAGCTCTCAAAGCGTGTCACATGTGTGCAGACAACGGTCCCAGCAGCTAGACTGACCATGGCAGAGGGGGTGTCCTGTTCGTCACCAACCTACCCTGAGTGTTGTGCGCTGCACAGGAGCTGTGCGCGCTCTGTCTCAGCCAGGCACTGAGCCAAGGACTGCTGCACCAAACACCCTCAGGCCGGGCACAGGAGGTGGGGTCAATGGGTGTTGGCGGGTGGCGGACATGGTACCATGTGCAGCATGGCATGCATGACAGGAGGGTGAAGCGAGCAGGTGCATCTGTCGCACCTGTGCCTTGCGTCATTCGTGCATGCAGCCCCGGCACAAAAGCAATTCATTGTTCGTGTTGTTCTGGAGGAGTGAGTGTCAAATGGCGCTTGAGAGCCGTTGTCATGCCAGACCTACCTAAGAGTACTTGACTGCATGATTAACTTGTAATCAGCAGTATTATTGACAGATGACAGAGTCTGCCTGAATAGCTCATTGCTCTTGCCTTGCAGGAATTCGTGTACGGGTTGTTGTGTGACATCGCATCGGGTCTGCAGTACATGCATGGGCGCAACGTCATCCATGGAGGTGGGTAGGCCAGTGTTCCATCAACACATGCCTGGCTGTGCGAGTCTGTAGCTGGCCACGGCCTGGCACGGCAGGCGCAGCATGACAATCTACCACGCTCAAATGATGCACAGGGTCGGTTGGCCGCTGATCATGGCTTGGCTGTACTGTCACGTGCTCTGCAGACCTGAAGCCAGGCAATGTGCTGCTCAAGGCCGACATGTCCAGTACCAACAAATTGCATGTGGTGGCCAAACTGGCGGTAAGCTGACAGCACACACGAACGCCGTCCAGATGCTCGACGCTCAGCACATGAGTGGGTCTTCACAGTCATGTACATGCCGCTCGCCGTTGCTGCACACCCTCGCTTGCAGGACTTTGGTTTGTCTGCGCGCATGACTGCCGAGGCCACGCACGTGTCGGGGTTCAGCAGCGGCACACCCTACTATGTGGCGCCAGAGGTGTGTGTCTGTGTGTGGGGTCGGGGGCGACAACAGCCAGGGGATTGCAGGGGCAGCACGCAGGGCAGTCTTCCCTTGGTTGGCAGCCGCAGGAAGGTTACTTCGGGCACAGCCTGGGTCCGGCTTTGGCTTCCCAGTCTTGTTGCAACCAGGGCACAAGGCACAGAGCGGCCAGGAGTCTGTGTGTCAGAGTGGCCAACCATCTTGTTCTGGGCTGCGAAATGGGCAGTCAGCTATCACATGAGGGTACGTGCGCCCAATCCCGTTGTGTGCAGGTGATTCACGAGTACCGCACGTCCACAGCGAGCGACATGTGGTCCTTCGGCGTACTCATGTGGTGCGCGGGCGGACTCGGATGCAGCAGACGACACGGCATGCACTTACACAGCACATGTGCGCATTGCACCTGTCAACCTGTTAACACCTCGGCCATCCTGGCTATGCAGCAGTCAAATCGCTAGAAGTGTTGAGCTGAGCGACACGACCCTGGGCCGCCCAGTCATGCGTGTACAATGGCAGCCCCAGGCAACCACGCTGCACATGTGCAAATACAAGTGTTGCAGTCTGTCTGTGTGCTTGCAAGCCTCTTTAGGGCTTGGTGATGCACTGACATGGAGGTGTGGCATTGGCGGTGTGCGCAGGCAGATGTACTCTGGCAGCACGCCCTACCTCGTGGACGCAGCCGGGGCCTACATGGCCAACCCAGCGTTCCCTGAGTTTGATCCGAACAAGATCCCACACCAGGCGTACCTGCAGCTGTTGCACTGGTGGGTGCTGATGGCACGTTGGTGGACTGCAGGCTCAACGACAACAGCAAGGCAGAACTCAGCGCTTTGCCGGCAAAGCTTCTGGCTCTAGCATGATCGTTGTCCTTGTCATCATCATGGCGGCAATTGGCCTTTTCATGCGTGTTGCAATTCTGTGCCATTGTGCTTGCACCTTCGACTGCTTATTCACAATGACTACAACACTTTTGCATTGTGGCAAGTGCCATGACAGGCTGGTGTCACCTGCTGTGGAGTTATGTGTGATGGTGAGCGCCGTTGCCTCCTGTCATCTTTGCCCTTCATGGTTTGCTGGACCACACGCAGGTGCCTGCAGAGGGACCCACACAAGCGACCTACAGCCGCCCAGGCACTGGCTGTGCTAAGCCGACTGAACAACAACCCCTCAAAGGATACCAGGCCGCAGTAGGCCACGCGTCAGCGCAAAGTCCCTCCAAAGGATGCCGCTGTGACAACGTGTCGGGCAGTGCTCGCTTTATGGACGCTGCTGCTGCAGCTGCCGTGCTGCCGTGCATGCGGAATATGGCCGAGTATGCTGCAGCACTGTTCAGCAGCCTCACTGCTCATATGTGTCCTTCCCACACAAAACCAGTAGGATCCAGAAGAGTGCTCAAAAGTGACAGGGATCGAAATGCTGCAGACCCAGTACAAAGTTAAGGAATCACAACAAAGGAGAGCAGGTACATGCACTGCACACGTGTGCAAGCAATGCAGCACAAGTCATAGGCAAACAAGGAGCTAAGAGAATGCATATGACAGGCTTATGTGAGCAGTTAGAGGCTTGATCATGTGCAGCGACTTTTGGACGCCGGACGAGCTTTCCAGATACAAAAATGCTTTCCAGGAATCCGTCAAAATTGCACCCCATCACTGTCAATAGCATGGGCATGCGGACAAGGGAGTGCACTCGATTGCAACAGCAAGCTGACAGCTCAATACGGATGCAAACAGCATGTGACACAACTATGGTTGAACGGAGGCAAAAAAAAGAAGTTTGCCAGTTCTGGGCTCAGATGAAAAAAGCCATGTTCATTGCTGTGAAACGATTGAACTCACTCAGCTTCACTCAGCTCAGAAATCAGTCAGCATCAATTGGTCACTTGTTGACACACCACACAGGCAATGGCCATGTAATTTAAAGTCATGATTGTTTTGACACGCCCGAGGATCTGCTCAGGGTTTTTCATTGCAATGCTAAGACTACTTTGCTGTGCGTCATTGCAACATGCATTGCACAAGATGAGACAAATGTTAGTGTTTTGGACGCTGGTGATCGTTAACACTGGGGTCCAGCAACCCTTGCAACGGAATGGGTTGACTAACCATTGGACGGCGTGTGCACGACAGCGCTTGAGCCATGCAAGTGTGCTTGGAGCTTGGAATTTCTGTGTTGTCAGACGGATGGCTGTTTGGGAAGTGTAAGGTTTCTTCCGTCCTTCTGTTGTCAGACCAACTCAACATGTCGTGCCGACATGCGGCCGATCCCTTGTCCTATCCTCCCAAAAACTGCACTGCTGGAGGGTTTTGTTTGAACTCAAAGCAAAACCCTCCAAAAAAAGAAGTTTGCCAGTTCTGGGACAATTCCTGTGTGGCGTTACTGAAATGTTGGCGGAGAGACCAGTATTGGCAGTGTGGCGTTCTTTTTGCTCTTGGCCAATTCTTGCGTGCTGAGCGCACGCAGCCCCTGACATCAGATTAAATGGCTCCTGGTTCGGAAAATGATAATGAGTCATTCCATGACGGCCTCAGACCGAGCTGTCAGGCACGCAGACTATCGGCGCATCCGCTGCTGCAGCGCTTCCATTGAGACTGGTTCTGTATTGCACTGCTGGCAGGACAGGGCACTGACCTGACCACTGTTTAGGAGTAGCTGCCATACCATGGGCATTGACTTGTGTGTTTCATTCGTGCAAGCGCATGACTAGTGCCACACTAGGGCACGTCATTGTGTCAAACCTGATGCTATGCTTTATCAGTGCGTGCCTGCTAGTACCTGCTAAGCCATGTGCATGCAGCAGTATATGTAGGGTTTCTGCCCTGCTTCTGAGTAACCGCTGTAGGGTTTGGGTTTGTACCACCAGTTGCGTGGAAAGACTGGTCCTTTGTCGTGGCCGCTGGCCTGTGTCATCGGTCAGTGGCTGTGGCATCGTATGCCTGGAGGCATTCATCTGACATATCTTGGCTGTATCCAAGGCTGACTGACTATCTGGCTTACGGACAGCTAGATTTGTATTGCTGGAATGCAGCTCAAGCTCTGTCGTCCACGTCCAGAGCGCCCACATCAAGACAAAGAGAGCTCCAGACATCATCTGACAATGTGTAGTTCCCAAGCTACCCCAGATGCAGGAATATGGCACGACACTGATAAACCAGATCAACCAGGAAGGCACAGGTGGGCATTCAAAAACGTTGACGCACTCGGGTCAGGTCGTATCGAACCTCTACCAGATCTTCTGCGAATTCACCACCCATCGTGATGATTATGATGAGGATGCAATGCCAATGGCTGTTGCAGCACGTGCTCCTGCCACCAGATTTGTTGAAGTCCTGCTGCAGCTGTGACAAGAAGGAGATGCAAACGTCAGCGTTTCACGTAGCTGCCAAGAGGATTCACGCGGAGCCTGACAACCACTGACCAGCATGGTCTAACTTGCCGGGGATAGTGGGGGATAGAACTGCAAAGTTGTGCCAGCGGCATATCACCACTCTTGCTACCCGCCTTGGGCATAATGTTCCTTTGGACATGTCCCTGAACAGGTTCGACACATTTACACATGTGCATGAAGTGAACGCAAACGTCTGCAAGCATCTGCACGTGTGCGCCACAACAGCCCTCACGATGTAACGTGGGCAACTGAGCCAGGGTCCTTCAGGAAATCCTCAGTCCTGAAGGACTGAGCGGGAAGTGGCAATACCGCTTTTGGCCAAGCCGAGGTACACTGCTTGAATTTCCGGATTCAGCGACCTGGGAGTGTCATAGAACTAGAACTTGCTGCAACACCTAACTACACCTAACCCACCATCTCCATACGTACATGTCATTTGCCATGACATGGCCATGCCATTCAACTGCACTGCATTGAAGCCCGAATAGCTCAACCAGGTGGAAAGCGTCAGAAAAAGTGTCCACGACTGGCCGCCAGCCTCTATGGGGAGGCAGCCAAGCCCATTAGGTCACAGATGTCAATGAGAGAAACAGGCAGAAACAGTGCTGCAGTGGCAGCAAAACAGCACATCTCCCATTATGCCAACATGGGAATATCATTGGTAACATTCTTTGAGTTTGCGATGAAGCCGAACACAGGTGACAAAATGCTTGCACACCTAGCACGTGACAACATAAACGTCTTCTCAGTGGCAGCCTGCTGGCGAAATTTGATTACCCAAGGGTTGGATCGTTTGGAACAATGGGACATGTGCCATCCCGGATATATTCTGGTCATCAATGGATATGCTCCGAGGGCAGCCATCATGCCAAACAGCACAGCACGCCATCTAACGCCCCATATGCATCACAACTAGTAGTCCATGGCAGGCAGGCACCATTGGCGCTTGCATGCGCCGCCACCACACGTCTGACAGTTACAGTGCATGAACTGGCCTGTATATGGCTTGTACACAAACTCAGAGCTCACAGTACACACCCTGCATGCGGTACCCTTTGGAGCTGGCCTTATCTGTCCACTCCTTGCCAGCTTTGAGGTCCTTGCCAACGCCATACCCTTCAGCATACATCTGGCCCAGTAGTGCCTGCTGCTTGACGTCACCTCGCTGTGCCTCTTGCATAGTATCTTCAAACCAGCGCTTCACTGCCTCCTGAACGACGTACTTAAGAGGCACGGGAGTCACGCCCTCCTCGTACCCATCTACCGCTGTAGTCCCCGTGGATGTGGTGGCTGTCATGGTGTTCCTGTCTAGCTCTGCACCGGGCCGCTTCGCGCCTGTGCGTGTCTTGACGCCTGATCCTGCAGACACGACAAGCCACAGCCACAACCTGATGGTAGCTGTAATAATCATGCCGCGCCGGGGTTGTGGCCTTCGCACCGCCGTGAGAAAGGGCCCAAGAAAGAAAAACCCTCACCCTGGGTTGCCATGCAAACACAGCTGCGGTGGTGCACGAGAGGGATAGGAGCGCTGATGAAGTTATGCGCTCTTGACCGGCTGCCTTCGACGTGCTTGTTGTCAGGCCGGTGATGGGTGCTCAACCTCTGCATCGGTGGTTCAGCATCTAGAACTCCAGGGACTGTACACGCTGGTTGGTTTTCAAGCTACGCGAGCGTAAGAATGTGCCAAAGCGTGGCAGAGTGCGAGAAACTACCATTCGTGGTTCCACCCCTGGGCACCAACTCGGCGATCCTGTGTCGTGGTTTCGGAACCCTATTTGCCGTTTGCTGACTGTTGATCTCCATGTCGGCCTGGAATGGCACGCAATTCGATGCGTGTATTTGGCATGCATGTGTGATCCTGTCTGCTGACGCATTTCCTGTGCCATCATGGCGAGCCTTAGATGGCAGGTTCGTGCCCCTTGGCGAACCAGCTCCTGTTTGGCCTGGCGTCCTCGTGCAGCCGTACCAAAAGCCTTGATTCTCCAGCCCACAGGCAAGGCCTTGTGACTTTTAATGCATGCTTTGAGTTGCAGCATTGCCAGAGCTGGCGAGCAAAACGCCATGACAGCCAAGCATGCCAAGGCTAGCGTGGACGTGCAGGGGATTTTGCTCCCTAACTTTGTTGCACTGCACCATCTGACAGCATCAGTCAGCATGTACCTCTCATCATCACCTGCCGGCCGGCGCCCAACATCTCTCCATGCCATTGGTGTGTAGGCACGGGTGATACGGAGCACATTGGGGGCCAGACAATGTCCTTACCGGGGCCCTTTGTTCTGGGTCCCGGCCGGCACATGGTGGGCCGCACCGCAGAATCAGAGATCTGCATTCCCATCCCTACTGTGTCCTCAAGGCATGCGCTCGTCACCGTAGGTGAGCAGCTCCAGCAACCCAAACAGCACTCAACATCCATGAAACACCATATGAAAGAATAGGCCGTTTGATGAAAAAGATTTACGTTTTAGATGAGGCCATCAACATTGCCAAAGATTACATGCCCCTTTGCATTTCACACGTACGCACATGCGCTGGCTGAGCTGCCTTCAACCTGCTCTGCCGTTCCTGTCACTGTGTTCAAATGCAGTGGGGGATCGTGCGTTGGAGCTGACGGACCTTCAGTCCACCAATGGAACCTTGGTGAGCGCAGCCACTGGAACAGGAACCCATGGCCATCCAGCCGAACTTGCCAGTCTACCAGTGTGAACAACAGAGCACGACCACCGACAGTTTGGACATTGACATTGCTGGGATGCACTGTGGAATGAGTGATTCGCCATGGGGGCCTTGGGTGTGCAGGTGAATGGCGAGGAGTTGGAGCCCCTTCGCCCCTGCCAGGTGCTCGAGGGTGCGGACATTGTGTTCGGTAAGTGCCAGCGACTCTGATATGAAAGGCACACTTCTTCGGCGATCAACACAGGGCGCAACTATGTGCATCTTGCCTGTCACCTTGCTGCCGAGCAACAAGCTGTGATGATCATGCATAGACCGGCAGCACGCTCAAGGTCGGTAAGCTACAATGGTCGTGACCCTGCAGCACTGACTCGCAGTGACGCCTCAGCTAATACACTGACGTTCCGGGAGCAGTGATGTCAACAGAGTATTGGCCCCCCACAGGGAAACCATTGAAGGACGCGGGAGTTCTCGTGTGATCACGTGCAAGTGAATGGATACTGCGTGCTAGCAACAGCTATCATCACTTGATGTGCCATGCGTTTGCGAGTGTTTGCAGGGGATGCGGCGTTGGCACGCTTCTCAGTACAGTGGGTGCCGGAGAGCGCACGTCTTGATGGCATGGATCACACCATTCGCCAGCCTGAGGCCGACAGCACTGACGACCTCCCCAGTGACATGATAGAGGATGACTGGCAGGCGCGCTGGCCCAGCGACACGGCCCAGGAGACGCAGTACGCCATTGCCCCCGAGTATGACCCTGGGTACGTGGCTAAATGTTGGGGGGGTGCATGTGGGGAGCCACGCGCTGTGTCACGCCCTCAGCATATCAAACAAATTCGCTTAGTGTGTACGCCGGCAGATACATAGTTCATGTTGTGCACACGTTGCCTGTGGCACTGGCACATGCAGTTTGTGCTGGCTCCGTTGAAGAGCCTGGCTGATTCGCTTGCGCTGCTTGTACAACCTCCGTTTCTCGTTGATCCATACCAGTGCAGACAACTGTATGGTTTTGCACTGCAGGCTGGAGTCAGAGGGTGGCCTGGCGGCTGATGCCCCCGTCACGTCAGGCAGCGCCACCGGCACATATGAGCAGGAGACTGCGGAGGCACCAGGCTCAAGTGCAGGGGCACGGCAGGAGCAGAGCTCTCATGGACACAGCAGCAGTACCGCTGCAGAGACCGCTGCACCTGCCAGTTACTCGGAGCCTGCCAGTTATTCAGCGCCTGCCAGCTACTCTGCGCCTTCTAGCTATTCGGCCCCAGAGCCTGTCAGCTACTCTGCACCTGTGAGCTATGACAGCGGCGGTGGCAGCAGCCATGGGGGCTCAGGCAATGACAGCAGCGGCGACACCTCAGGCACCAGCGATTACTGACAAGCTGGGCGCTGCAACCGACACTATTGTCTGTAACATGTAGACAAGGTGGCACTACGCCTCCTGACCACACAGGACCTTCAGGCCATGTTCAGAGACAGGATGTACGACGTCAGACGAAACAGAACGAGCTATTTATGGCCATGGCATGGGTATTAATCAGGTATTGATATTGTGGCAGTCAGGACTGGCTTGCACTCTAGGACATCAGGCAGTCTAGCTATTGATCTCACTGTGGAGTGGGCAATGTTGTTGGAGTTGCGCTGTGGACTAACCTCCATCAAGGGATTAGGCCATCAAGGGATTAGGGCTGCCCCAGCCTTGTATCAACAGATGAAGCATCATGATAACAGATAAGTAGCATCATGATGAGCGATTGCAGGGCTTTCAGTCCAAAATCAGGCAAGATAGTATGTACAACATGTCGATGATCTGAACCAACTCTTGCGATGATGCCCTTCCCAGATTACATACATTTGGTGCCAGAGAACAAGTTAAGCAACACGACAACAGATAAGCAGCATCGTTATGAGCGATTGCAGGGCTTACAGACCAAAACCAGGCACGATAGTACCGTTGGTATTTATATGTCAACCTCTTTAGTCAACTGTGGCCAGCAGAGTCAACCGTCTGGTGAGTCATATTACTGGGAACAGCGCGCTGCTGTATGTGTGGCTGAGTGAATGACGAGGACACGTGTCAACGTCTTTCAAGTCACCACAGCACGTCATGGCGTACATCTGGATAAGTTGCCCTGAGCTGACGTTGGGCTTGCAGTGCTGCTCGCCATGCACATGCCATGAGCATGGCGTGTGCAGGGCTAGTGCACCCTGCCGATTTAGTAGCAGAGGCAACAGCCTAGCTCAATCGAGGACAGGACTGTTGCTGCTGCCAAGGGCTCCTGTCACGAACCGGTGGTGCTAGGTGTGCAATAGCTCCAGCATACGCACTGCAGAACAGGGTAGGTGCAAATACATACCACAGCCCTCGAGGCGGCAGCTGCGAGTGCGTTGCTGCCGATTGCTCCTCCAATAGCTCAGGCTGACCAAAGTCAGAATGTTGTCTGTACAGTTCATGTCCTCGCGCTTATCGCGCCTTTGACATTCCACCAGCTTTTGACGTTCCACCAGCCGCAGCCGATGCTGCCGGCGTCGCAGTCACGGCGCCGGCCCGCGCCCGCTCCTCCTTGACAGCCTTGTTGACGTAGGCCACGTAGCCAGCGACGTTGAACTTGCGCTTGCACCCCGCGTAGTTCATGTAGCGGATTTTGCCGAAGATTGCTCTTTCACCCCAGCCCTGCATGCCAACCAAGCAAGAGTGAAAAAGTTCAAAACTGGCAGGGGCATCTCCGCCAACCCGTCTTCGTCTACAGGGTTCCATGAATGCTGCTAGATTGTACGTCCCACTAGACGTGTCTCTTGAAAAGCCGGTAGCATCTGCCAACCGCATGTGCCTACCTGGTCGTGGATGCCCACCATACTCCACATAATCCCCGTGTATCCGTTCGGGTCGCGACCGTCCTGCGCACACACACACACACACACACACACAGGTGCAGACTGCCCATGGGGTATCACATGCAGACCTGCTATGGGCGAGCCGCTCCTACTTAGTCCTTGAACGTGGCGCTGTCTTAGTTTTGTCTGCGAGATAGACGGACACACAGTCTGTAACACATCCGTTTGAATCTGGCGTTGCGAGTATGACCAGCTTGTCCTCGCATATGTATTCCTCCGTGTTGTGACCACCCCACAGCCTGGGCGATCCCACGTTCCACGAGCCATTCCCACTGCAGTCCAGTGTCCCTGGCACAGGCTTGTGGGTGCACAACTTGCATCCCACGTTGCGCTGCTCTGCCCCGGACTCACCAGCTCATACTTGTCGTTGAGGTAGATGGCCAGCTGCGAACAGAAACAACATCAAGTGCAACAAGTCAGGCCAACACAAGCTCGGAGGGCAGCCAGCCATGCTGATGAACAGTGATAGTAATGGCTTTCAGCGTACTGCAAGCAGGTTGCAAGATGAACAAGCAGTGGGCACCTCATGAGGCAGACGCGGTACTTGCTGCGGATTGACTTCTTTCTCTGGCTTTATTGAGTTCACTTGTAGTGGATCGGTCGCAGACAAGCCGATGCCGCTGGACCAGCGCAGCAGGTCCATACACCTATGTAAGTCAGCCACGCAGCCTTGCTGTGCCCCAGACCCCGCACCTCAATGGCCTCTTCGGGACTGGCGGTCCACTCCAGGATCTTCTTGGCCTACAAGACACGTAAGTACTGTGACAACTGACAGCTGGTAACATGGGCAGCTGGGAGTTGTCAGAATGGTGCTGTTACTAATGCTGTAGTGGTAAATGAGGCCTAAGAAAACCGTAAGAGCACAGGTTATCAGATCTTCAGCACAGATAGCAGCCATTTGCTGCAACTTGTCCAGCGGTGCGATTAACCCTTTGTTTTACCCTTCATACCCCTCCCAGCTACCGGTCTGTGAAGCTCCAGACACCAAACCATGCATGCATGCCTCGCTCGACCCACCCAGTACATGCGCATGAAGCCATGCATCTTGCCCAGGTGCACCATCTCCAGCTGGCTAGCGTTCCACAGCTCGTCATGCGTCTTGCCCGCCTCCCACTGCTCCCTGAGACAACAAGTACAGGGCGGGACAACTGACAACGATGCAAGAAGCACGTCAGCGGAAGAGGCACTCTGAATGCATGGGTACAAATCCCAGTGTGGCCCTATGATAGCACATGCCAGACTGAGCTCCCACGGCGTCGCAACATGCACGTACACTTTACGAACAGGCAGCACATGCTAGCTCTTCAGAGTGCAACAGATTGTTTGCTCCAGCAGCCTGGCCCCCAGAACAAGGTATTTCAAACTATCTTGCGCATGGCATGTGTGTGGTCTTGTCGTGCTGTTGCCTTGCGCCCACACACCGTGTGTACAGCCACTCCCGCTTGTCTGGGCGGTGTTTGTCCAGGCTGTCCCGGGCCCACTGGGCGGCGCAGTCAATGGAGTCATAGTTTGGGGTGTACCTGCAGCAGCCATAATGGGCAAATGCTTGTCTATGGATACCTTCGATGGAACGAGCTGTGCCACCTATAACAGAGCTGAAGAAAATCTCGTACAAACCTGGCTCACAAAAGCATTACATGCGAAGTGTACCAAGGTTCTAGCGAGGTCTGGTGCAGTCACAAGGGTTCAGTTACAAGTGTGGGTCGACTCACTCGCAGAAGTTGTCAGCCAGTTCCCGGCGCACCACCAGCTCCTCAAGGAAGCCCTCAACAGCCTCCTTGTACCTGGAAGGGGCAGGGAGCAACAAAGGCATCTGAGCCACAAGCTGTTGTGCACCACTGGTCCTGCACGGACGCGGCCAAACGACCTGTATCGTGAGAATTCCTCTATTAGGTAGGCCAGGCATGTGAGAATGGCCAGAGTGCTGATGAATGGTTTGATGTGAAGGACAAGGAGTGTCAGGCTTGACTACTGCAATGTTACGTAGTCTGGCGCACGAGGGCTGACGACGGCCTGTTTCCCTGCCGGGCTTTGTTGCCAGTGGCCGATCCTGGAAATCCCAGCACTTGTGCATGGCTTGCTAACGGTGCTGTGATCGTAATCTGTGGCTGGTGATGTTGCTTACTTTCCTCTGTGCTGCGCCGCCTGCAGCGCCGCGCGTTGTGGTGAGATGTGCCCGTAATGGAGGTACGGGGACAGGTTGGACAAGGCGCCCTGCCGCAGAACAAGCAGGGCATGCACACAGCCCATGCACAGTGCATGCTCTGAACAGGATACTCGGCAAACACTGACAGCCCAGGTACTCAGCAACATGCCAACTGGCTGAGGCAGCACACGTCGTCGTATGTTAGCATAAGCTAAGTTCATCCTCATTCGATGCTGACTGACACAGCATCGGCACATGCGTTCAGAAATACGCAGCAACATGGTGACTGGACGAGCCAACGCGTCAAGAGCCATGCTGCCTGTCTGTCTGCCTATCCCACTGACCTTGGCGGGGTCGTTGCGCAGCTCCGCGTACTGGCTCAGGCGGCCGGGCGTGAGAAAGCCCTCCGGCCCGTCCAGCGCAGCGCGGGCAGCGGCCTCACCAGGCCTCACCCAGCTCACCTCGGGCACACCAGCGCCCCTGAGCAGACCAAATGACAAGAAAGGGGTCAGCGAAGTGGAACAATGGCACACACACAGACGCGCTCTGCGCAGGCAACAAAAGCACCAGTGGCGGATGCGGCGAGGACCACAGAAACTGAACAGCTGCCAGATCAGAAGCACATTGGGCAAAACCATCAGCTGTTGTCTACACAGCAGGACAAAACTGGGATGGACACCGTGATTGGTTGTGTATGTGGGTGCTGCCTGGTTACAGCAAAAACGCAGCATTTGTTAAGTATCCATGTGCTGCGCCCGTCCTATCTTTTGTGCCTTGGTCGTGCCCTGGTCGTGCTCCACACGCACCTAGTGAGCACCTCCTTGATGAGCGCATCCCAGTCGCAGGGCGGCGGCTGCACCAGGCGCGTGGTGTCGCGCCAGCGGGCGGCGGGGGCGGGGATGGGCGGGTACTCACGAAGGAACTCGGGCAGCGCCTTGTGGATCTTGGGCCGGATGGTGCGGGCACCGGTCTGCAGTGCGCAGCAGGAGCAGGCTGGCAGGCTGGGAGGGAAACGTGGGCCTGGTGCCATGGCACAGGGTTACTCGTGATCAGGGCAAGCAGAAGCGGCCAAACAGCTTCCATGCACAACTCCTGCACACTGCTGGACATGAGGGAGCCAATGCAGGTATTCAAAACGACGCCATGGTCATATCCATGCTCAAGTGTACTCCAATCAAACTTGAGATTGGCTCATAAAAGGCAGAGGTGGACTGTCTGCGTGTGTGCAAGGACAATCATAACTTCATTTTGCAACCAGCTCATTGTTGCATTCAACATCCTTGCACAAACATGCTTCTCACAGCGCTGTCTGTCGCTCCCAACGCACCTCACGCTTCTCACTGGCGACCCAGCAGGGCACCACGTTGTGCGCATCCACCTCATGCATGGGGGTGCCCTTGGGGAGCTTGCCGGCCACCTGAGGGGAGCGACACAACTGCCATGTGTCAGGCATTGAGAGAGTGACCGAGAGAGTGGACAGGCATCACCGAGTGACCTGTGATGCGATGCGGTGACTCAAGCAACAGCACAGGGAAGCAGCAAATGAGGGCGTGGCAGCCATGAAGAAAGGCCGAGCGATTACAGTGGTGACAACGGCAAGACGTGTAAACAAGTGGCGGGATACCAGCGAACACTGGAGACAACTGGATATGCCCAAGGTTCCAATAGCGTTGTCCCAGAACTGGCACAACCTCTTTTTTTATGCTTCTCTCTGCGCTGGTTGGCAGGTGTGTGCAACCCTGCAGCCTGACCCCCTGCTGACCTGCGTGCGCCACTGCTTGCCGACACGTAGGGGTGAGAAGTCCGTGACCAGGAGGCCCGCCTTGGACTCGGTGACAAGCTGGGGGATGGTGTCTGTTGGCTCGCCCTGCGCGGCACACGGCCGTGCAATGACAGGTTGCAGAAACCAGTGGCCTGCACTTGGCTGTGCAACCATCACCTGCTGGGCTTGCAGGTTCAACCAACAAAGCCCGCTGGCCAAAGCACACCATGGTCCCTTGCACAGGCAGCACAGGCCTCATTCCCAAGCATACCCATCTCCGACGGACCTTCGCACACTTTCTAATCCGTACACACACCACATGCCCAGTCTTGTGTATAGCTCAGCTGTCCATAGGGATCTGAACTCAATACAGCCTTGATGGCTTCTGCCCTGCTAGTGCCACCCGGTGCATCACCTTGAGCATGAAGAATGCGATTCCCTTGTCCTCTGCCTTGGCCGCCAGTTCCCTCAGGCCCCTGAGCATGAAGCCCCAGTGCCGGGCGCCCGCACCCAGGAACGCAGGCACCTGACGCAAGCAGTTTGACAGGCAACACCATGGTGAACAGGCTAAGCCTATCATGGACATAACCAGGGTGACTGGCATGGCGAGGAAAGTACACCGTAGATACATGCTTACTGCAGCATCGACATGATGAGCGTTGTTAACAACGGCAAAGTATTCATGCACACCGCCTGAGAGCAGGGGCGTGTGCGACCTGTGCTTGTGGCCCACCAGGTTGAAAGCAATGGCCACTGGTGCCCCATGCTTAGCGGCCTGCTCCAATGCGTAGAGCAACGCCCAGTTGTCGTCCACCCTCTGATCCCTACTCATCCAGTATATGACTGGGCCAGGGCCGGGGTCGCCTGCCTTGAGGAGGCGCACGCGCTTGGGGTTGACCAAGGTGTCAGAGGAACTGCTGCCTGAAGCATCTGATTTGGGAGTAACCTTTTTCTTGCTTGTTCCAGCGTCGCTAGAAGTGCTCTCCGGTGCCTTGCGTTTGTCTTTAGCGCCCATGGCATGGACTGTGCTCAGATCTCGTGCTGGTGCTGTGCTGAGGAACTTGGTGAATTGGCAGATGGTGTTGGAGGTCGGAGGGGCAGCCCAGCTGCTGTGGGTGAGGCTAGACCTGGGTACAGGTGATAGGGTACTGCCTAGGTAATTGGTAACAGGTAATGTATAGCAGGTATGCTGAAAGGGCCAGGCTGGGTGGGGTAGGAGGTATGCGTTGAGGTTACAGAGGTCTGGCAGCTGGGTTGTTTTGAGGAAGTGGCCATCCGCACCTGTGCACTGAGAAAAGAGCAAAGCACCCACGGGCAGAGGCACGAAGCACTGATTTAGCCACACTGAACGTCTCAGCGAATGTGGTCAAGACTGCATCACACGTAACCCTAAGCCTTGATACAGCAGCAAGCCTATGTGTGTGTGGCCTAGAGCACTGCTAGTTCGACGATGGGAAGAGCGCAAGACGATTTGTGTGGACGATTTGTGAGGACGTTTTGTGTCACAGGGTTTGTGTGGGTGATGGGAGGTGAACACCTGGACGTCATGTTGATCCGTTCATAACACTCGCCACCACGACGACCAGCAATAACAGATAACACAATGCAGAGCCTGACACTCCGAAGCAACCGTGTGGCCGGCACTCGCACGCAGAGCGGACAAAGGTAAAAACTCGTCCTTGCCAGCAGTGCAGGAACCCCATCTGAACCATTGCATGCAAATCTCATCATCTTGTGCGTCCTGCGCAGATGTCTGCGCGCGGCACAGCCAGTGGCGCGCGTCCAGTTCGGGAGCCGGCGGAGCGCGCTATGCGTCCTTGCAGGTTGGGAACATTGCAGGGCTCTCATCACCACTGATGCAGAAATGACGCAAAGATCCACCGTCCACACGCAATTGAACCTGGTTTACTTCTGCCCTACTGTTGCAGCATTCAAGCCAGCCACAGTGGCTGAGACGAAGAAGAAGTTTTTGGACAAGTACAAGATGCCTATTCCCAGCATTTACAACAACGTGGTGCAAGAGCTGCTCGTCCAGATGCACTTCATTCGCTTTTCCATTAACTACGAATACAACCAAGTGCGTGGCCAGCAGGCTTGTCCTGGGCTTGTGGGGTCCACTCAGCACTTCGGCGTCCAGCCAGATCAACTAACTGGCTTCCGAGCCAGCTGCAATGGCGCTTGTCAATGCGCGCAACCGTTTGCTCGCCACGTAGCTGGTGCTCCATGGTCCATCTTCCGCCCTGCCTTGATTTTTCTGGCTGATACTACCCAGACCGCACGCCAGGTGCTGAAAAGTGGATCCGATGATACATGCACAGCCCGTCATGCGTCTAACACATTTGCAAGGCTGACATTGTCTCTGACTTCGTCTCTGCGCAGGTGTACGCCCTTGGGTTCGTAAGCGTATTTGATCAAATCATGGAGAGCCTGCCAGAGGAAGAGCGTAAAAAGATCTTTGCAGCCTACGTTGGTGCTCTGGAGGAGAACCCAGAGCAGTTCCGGAAAGATGCAGAGGAACTGGAACGGGAAGCTGGGGCGTTGTCAGGGCCTGAGGCTTTGACACCAGATGCCTCCGGCTCAGCTCTGCAGGTAGGCCCATGCGCTGCAGCCAACCTGCATGGCCAGCAGCAGCATGGCCAGCAGCATGGTTCCCCAGACATGCGTATGATTGTATCGTCTGACATCTGGATGCGCAGAAAACCTTGGCTCGCGTCCAGGAGCGCAGCTCGGCCGGCAACTTCCAATACAACAAGTTCTTTGCCATTGGCCTTTTCCGCCTGCTAGAGGTGAGCTGGTTCCACTAATTGGTATGCTTGGCCATGAGCCTTGCAGCCCTACGCTGCTGCCATGCTAAACAAAAGCTGGGCATGAACTTCAGGAGGCATTCTCCTTTCTAACCCGGCAACGCATCCGACTGGAGTGTACAAATTTTGAGTTGTCTTGGCACTGAGCATTCAGCCACTCAGCATATGCTCCTGGCTGTTCAGCGTGCCAGCTGTGCTGCATGTCCTGTGCAGTTGACGGGTGCCAAGGAGCCAGCTGCATTGGAGCGGTTGGTCAAGTCCGTGGGCGTCAAGCCAGAGGCGGTCAACAGGTGCGATGGTCACCGGCTGCAGTGAGCATCAACTGGCACACCACGTGCATGCACACGTCGAGGCACACCTCAAGGCATTGCAGGCTGCACGGTCAACAGAACAAGTTTATTCTGTCAATTCATAAGCTGCTGCCAGGCGTGTTTGCGGACGCGCTTGTGCACATATGCATGTGTCATTGCCACGTGTGAATCAGCCCACACTGGCATGTCTGTAACCAGCCTTTCTTCAGCCACCTCCGCAAGAACATGAACATGCGCAATACAATCTCGTGCATTTTTAGGGATCTGATGTTGTACAAGAACATCCTGAGCAAGCTGAGCGCCGCCAAGGAGCTCATGAAGGAGTTCATCGTGCGGGAGCAGCGCAAGCAGAAGGAGCGCGAGGCGGAGAAGGCGGCACGGGCAGAGAAGGAAAAGGTGGGCAACCCACGCTGGTGTCACAGCCAACAACCCTGGTGGATCGGCATGCATTTTACCAGCTGGGGTTCATAGCAGCCAAAACCACCCAAGACCAACAAGCAGGGAGGCCCATTCCTCGTCTGGTTTGCTGTGGGGCCAAAGGTGCAGGCAAGGAAAACAAGGCGAGGTTAGGCTGCCTTCTGTAAGACTCATGTGTACTGCAGTAGAGGCTCGTGCATGCACTCTGCGCAAGCCATGTGCAACTGCATGAATGATTGGCATGTTGCATGTTTCAATGCTTGCCACGTCCCTGCAGCTCTCTGATCCTAGCCCTATACACTGTTGCTGCAGGCTGAGGCTGCAGTTTAAAATAACTATCTTCAATAGCAGAAGGTGCTTTCTACATGGAGTTGTCAAAAGCACTGAGCTGTCCAGTACCGAAGTGCTTCAGTCAACTGACAAGCACAGCGTACAGGCAACAGTGCACATTCAATGGAACATGGTCGCCGGATAAGTGGGTCTGGCGTGCCATTCATCTGGAGGGTGCCCGCAGGTGTTGTAGGTGCACATATCCAATGTAGGCTGTGCGTTTAATCATTTTGAAGACAAAGCGGCTAAAATAGGTATAACGATGAAGCCGTAAGCCCATACCTTGGCAGGTGTGGTGCAGCCTTTTTCTTTGATTGTGCTCGTTGGCACGCCTTTCATGTTGCAGTGTTTTGAACAGGCTTGAATCAATTAAACGCAACAGGGCTGTCTTCTCTTCGTAAGAGAGCGGTGTTGCATTTTGCAGCTGTATTGATGGACAAGGACTGATGCACAATCAAACTCTGAAGTTGTCTGAAGATGAACAGCCACCAGACAACTTCCAAGGCATACAGAACTTGATTACATGGACCTCTCCAAATTTTGACAACTGCGACATGTGCTGCTTGACTCTCCCTTATATGTGTTCAATGTTGTATGGTATGTGTTATTGTGGTACCACTGTAATGCCATTCGGACCAGCCGCTGCCTGTGCATGGCACTACACAAAGACAGAACTGTGGGGCAAGCAATACAGCGTGTCAGCACGTGCAGCACTACTTGACCGTGGGCAGAGGACGTCCACTGGTGCTAAGTGGAGCAGCTGTGATGCATTGCCTCAGTAAGCCAACTCGAGTGCAGCGGTTAAGAGTGCTGACATATCAACTAGGCTTGGCTGCATGTACCATGAGTCGTAGCTCCTAGACACAAGACACCTCACTTCACGCCTTGCAGCAAACCTATTTGAACAACAGCAGCAACTCGATATGCCTTGGGATCACAAATTGGTCTTATGCACTCTTCGACGTTGGAAAGTGGGCAACAACAATCACTGAACGCTGGCTTGAGATAACTGGGCCTGCCGAACATTACCACGATGGATGCCAAACCACTCAAAGTGCAACCATGTCATGTACATAAGACGTAGGTGTGCCATTATCCGCCCCTTCAAGCCTGTGAGTGTACCCAACATGAGCAATTGAAAGCCACATGGTCAAGAGAGATTTTAACATACACACTCACAAGCGGGGAGGGATTCCAACCCGTCCAACCTACTTGTGAAGGGGATTGCGACACACCAGAATAGGAATGGTGGTGGCCAACCCCTCGAGGTGCTATCCTCTCGAGGTGCTATCCTGTCCGCATACCTCGTTAGACCCAAAAGGTCTGTCATGGGGTCTGAGCCGCACTGCACTCTTGCCTTCGCATTGGCTGCTGCAGCAGGCGGCTCATGATCAGAAAGTTCTGGTTGCCATGTGACCCACAGGTCATGTCTATATCCACCATCACGTTGGATTAAATGGGCTGCGGCCCTTCAGGCCTGAGGCAGTGGCCTATGCACGTGGACCACGGGAACAAGTCCAACTCAAAGGGTTAGTGAGTTAGTCACTGCCTGATCAACCCTGCGTGGCTGAGAGCACCACAAGGGGCTCACAGAAATTGTTTGCTTGTGCAAGCATAGGCGGAAAAAGGGAACATCGGTAAATGCCATGCAAACAACAGGTCAACGGGCAAGCTGACCCAGTCTACCCGGTGCAACATGCCCG